>OY986966.1:18705224-18943881 GCA_963920575.1 Narthecium ossifragum
GTGCACTATCAATTTTTATATAAGAGCATCCACATCAGCTCCTGTAAAAGGACCATATTCTCTAAATTAGAAGAGCTATAGTAGCATATTTGAGAAAAAAACCGACTGCATCAGCTCTTCTACCCATACCGTAAAATGGAGAGTTGCTACAGTGATACTCTAGACATAGAGTATCACTATAGCAACTATAAACTACATTTAATAATAAAATAATTGAATGTTTTGTTTTCTTTTAATCCCTACTCCAACCCAGTCATCGTTCCTCTTCTCCAACCCATTCTTTCCATTCTCCAAATCTCTACAACTCCCTCCTCCCTACCCATTTCTCTTCTCCTACCACTAATTGTTTCTCCAAACCCCAGCTCCCTCCCCCCTAACCATGGCTACCCAAGAGCCAACCATCGCCTAGCTCTTGCTCCTATCCGCTCCATCTCCGGCGAGGTCCAACCCCGTGGGCCATTCCAGTCCCCCTCACTCTCTCTCTCCCCTTTCGCCAGCAGCCACTATTGCACATGCCACCATCACACACCCTAGCAGCCACTATTGCCCACGCCGGCAACCACTATCACACCCGCCGCCATCGCATCCGCCGCCAAGCAAGCTTCTTTCCGGTGTTCTTGTTCAATCTTTTCTCTTCAGTTTTGCTTTCTATCTAAACTGAAACACAATCACAGACCCCTACTTTGGATCATTCTTCTAGGTATCTGTTCTTCCAGTGTTTTTTATGCTTTGTTGAGCACTAAATCCTCTAGATTTAGCAATATGGTTAAGCTTTTAGCATCTCAAACATTGTAATATGAATCAACTTTTTCAAGCACCCTCTGGATATTTGCATGATGCTGATCCTTTTTCCTTCTCCATGATCTGCCTTTCTGCTTCTAAGACTAACATATCTTCAAATTCTTCCTCGGATGATGAGTTTGAGGATGAGTCATTGATAATTTTTTGAATACGATTGTAGATGGAACTTATTATGTAAATGGAAATATAGACCGATAAAGAGAGAAATGAAATTGAGAGGAAAGAAAATGAGGGAGTAAATTATTCTCAATTGATATCTTCAATGCAATATATTGTAATTTATAGTGAGTGAATATGACCGTTTAGATTTCATTGTTGAAAATATAGCCATTTAAATTTACTGTTCAAAATATAGCCGTTGAGGTTTTGAAAATTAGGAATATAGCAGTTGAAAAATGACCGTTTGAAAAATGACCGTTTCTAAAACGGCCCGTGATTTAGCCGTTAGAATATCAACATGAGTTAAGGTTTATTATATTACAATTTTCAAATTTTAATATTTTTAAAAATAATATATTACTATTATATAATTAATGTAATATATTACTGTTGTTGTGAAATATATTTACCAACGTATAATATGATCAATGGATAGGAAATAGAAAATATAAAGAAAGAATGAAGATATTAATATTTAAGTCTGATAGAGAATGGCTTAGAGTATCTGATGCAGAATGTTGTTGGATAGAGAATCTGTAAACTGAAGAAATGGCTCTTCAAATTTTAATATTCAAATATTGTAGTATGCATGTTTTGTTTCTTGCACCTTTCTTTTTTCGGATTTTTTATTTTTTAATTTTGATTTTTTTAATATCATAAATATCTCTGAATTTTTTGAGTATATATATATATATATATATATATATATATATATATATATATATATATTCCTTAAAATTTTTAAAAATTGATAAACAAGTCCCTTGGGACGCTCGTCGATTAGTCGGTATAAAATATTCTTTAACGCCGTTAACTACTAGAAGTAAAAAGATGTAATCGTCCCTGACTAATACGTTGTGGCCTACGAGAAATTATTGGATGGGAGCTTGGCACCACGTCGGACGGTGCCAAGCTCCATCCATCAAGTGACACATCAGCTTTTATATGTGATGTGGGTCCCGTTGCCAAGCTCCATACTATACAAACTGAGTTCCTTTTGAGAAACGGGATCGCGACTTTGGAAACGAGATGAAACGACAATTTTTTGGCGCGATTTAAAAAATTGTGCTCTGGATGCCAATCGTGAGAGAGAAATTAATTGAGAGGGAAAGATCAAAGCTTCCTCCTCCTTCGAGCTACGAGCCAGGGAAGACGCTGGGGAGGGCACCTTCCCCAAAGTCAAGCTTGCTCGCGACGTCGAGGCTGGGGATATCGTCGCCATCAAGATCCTCGACAAGGATCATGTCCTTAAACACAAGATGGTCGAGCAGGTCCCTTCCCTATCGATCTCTTGATTACGTTTATTAGCTTGATAGGTGTGTTTACTGTGGTGGATTTCCATGTTTTTGTGGCATTTCCCATTACTCCTGCTGATTTCGTTGTTGCTAGGGGGAATATGAGTTCCATCTCCCACCATTCTCTTTTCTCCTAGAATGTCTGGGTGGTTTGATTCTGATTGTCTACTTGTTGTTATACTTTCTTGTGTTCCACCAATGAGCCAAGAGACGAGCTCCTTCCCATATCTGGCCTCATCCTTTACTGAAGACTGATTGTTCTTCTTTTTGTGAGATCGCAATTAGATTTCCAATTTTGTAAATCTTTGAATTTCTGTAAAAATCACAAACTGTCTTTGATTGTAGATATACTTATTAAGTCAAGCGTGTTGTATAAGCCTAGGCCAAACAATCTTATGAATCACGATTTCAATAACGAAATTGAATAATTAACTTTAGAAATTCTATATTTCTCATGAAGTTAAATATGTACCATTACCACTATATGCTTTTGCTATGTCATGATACTTTTCTTTGTTGTTGTTTCTAGAACTTTGTATTCCTTATGAAGTTAAATATCTACTTAATTTGGTTGCACTAAAAGCAGCATTGTTGTTAGGTTTCCTTTTACTTATTTTGTTATAGGCATATATGACTCCCTATTACTTTGCGTAATGGTATTGTTATTCCTAAGATGTCCAATACTAGTCCCTTTGCTTTAATATACCTTTGATTTTGTTTATAGGTTGATCAATTGATGAATGAAGCATCTCTAATTGTAAATCAAAATAAAGTGGAAGAGGAAGACGATTATGAGCTTAAAGTTGGGTGGAAAGTTCATAGTGAGGATGAAGCTTACAACTTATATAACAACTATGCCATAAGAAAGGGTTTTAGCATTCGAAGAGGATCATATCGACGCATTAAGTGAGATATTATACGAGCACATACTTTTGTGTGCTCAAAAGAAGGATTTCGAGAAGATGCAAGACCAACAGAAGAAAAGAAGATCAATCGGTTGGAGACAAGAACAAATTGTAAGGCCAAAGTTGTGTTTACTATTACCGATGGTGAGTGGGAAATTACATTTTTAGACGTAGAGCATAATCATGAACTTGCAAATAGTTTTGAGAGACAATTCCTAAGATCAAGGCGGAGAATAGAACATGTTAAAGCAAATGTCATAACTTCAATGGTTAGTGCATGCATTAGACCAACGAAGACTTATAACTTCTTAGTAAATGAAGTTAGTGGTGCCGAACATATTGGGTTCACCAAGCGGGATTGTCATAACTATGTCAATACAAAGAGATTGAATTTGATAAAAGGAGGCGATGGTCAAAGTGTTATCAATCATTTTAAGAAGAAGCTTGTTGATGATCCAATATTCTTTTATTCGGTGCAAGTAGACGAAGAAAATTGGATGACAAACTTCTTTTGGAGGGATGGTAGATCAAGATTGGATTATGACTGTTTCGGAGATGTAGTGACGTTTGATACTACATATTGTACTAATAAGTACCATATGGTTTGTGCCCCATTTGTTGGCATTAACCAACACTGGAAGAATGTTTTGTTTGGTTGTGCATTTTTGTTGGATGAGACCACTGACTCATTTGTTTGGTTATTTGAGACGTTCTTGGAGTCAATGGGGAATCGGCAACCAAAAACAATATTCACAGACCAATGTCAAATGCAATTGCTAAAATGTTTTCAGAGACATGTCATCGTCTGTGCTTGTGGCACATTTCAAAAAAGGCCACACAAAAGCTTGGCAGTCACTATGCAAATGCCAAATTCAAGCATCAATTTAACAAATGTCTCTATGGTTGTCAAACCATAATGGAATTTGAGGCCACATGGAGCAGTATGATTCAAGAGTTTGACTTAGCAGAAAATGAGTGGCCAAAATCCTTGTACAAGTTGAGAGAAAAGTGGTGTCCAACATTCAGTTTGGATACATTTTCAGGGAGGGCGAAATCTACTCAAAGAAGTGAGAGCACAAATAATGTTTTTCATAATATGTCAAGCAAAACAATGAGCCTTAAGGAATTTGTGGAGCAATATGAGAATCAAGCAACGAAGATGAGATTAGATGAGCTTGAAGAAGACTTCCGTTGCAAGCAAGGTATGCCCTCAATGAGAGTAAATAGTGATATTTTGAAGCAGGCCGCCGAAGTATACACTATTAAGATGTTCAAGGTATTCGAGAATGAATTTTGGAATAGTTTGGGAGTAACAATGAACATAGTGGGTAGTGATTGTGGTATTGTCATGTATCAAATCATTGAGCCAAGCCAAAGGAATGATTATACAGTGCAATTTAGATCTCATGATTGCACAATTATATGTAGTTGTAAAATGTTTGAATTGATGGGAATGCTCTGCCCTCATGGTCTAAGGGTTCTTATAATGCAAAATATTACTAAGTTACATGCCCCATATATTTTGAAACGGTGGACAAGAGATGCAAAGAAAGGGAGCTTGTTGTATGGGTTTGGTGAATCTTCACAAACTGCTGCAAAGTCATCAAAGGCAGTACGTCTTAGCAAACTATTACATCTAGCATATAGTATCATACATAGAGGTTCAGATACCATCGAAGGAACCGAGATTATTGAAAAAAAATTGACACGCATGATTGAGCAACTAGATCAAATTGAGAGGCATTTGGCATCTTTGAAAGTGGTGGAGGATGTCAATGATGGTGAAGGTGAAGGTATAAATTTTGAAGATGAAGGCAATGCTCATTGCTCTCCCCCACTTGATGAAGTACCAATACTAGATCCCCCACGCGTGAGGCAAAAAGGGGTCGCAAATGCTAGATTAAAATGTAACTTGGAGAAAAAGTGTAAGAGAAAAAACTCAAAAGCTCCAAGCACACGTCCTGCACCCCATTCTAATGTATATGGTAAGATGTGTTCTTTTTCTAACCTTCTTCTACAAATTGTCTTCTTTGATTGTAATTGTATTATGATTTTGTAGGGCAAAGCAATCAAGCAATGTCTTTGGTTTCTCCTTATGGTCCTTTTTATAGCTCTTAGGTATTGTGAAGATATTGTTTTGTGCATCACTAATTGACAATTTTAATTGATTATGTCTAATTATTCCATTGATATGTTGGTGCGTATTAGTTATTTTCGACTGTTGGTATGCCGACGTCCGATATTTGCACATGTCAACCTTATGTGAATTTTGGTTTTACAAGTATGCTCCAAAATAGTGACAACTCTCTACATTTGAGCCAGGTATCATATGAGTTCTTTAGTTGATATATCTGCTAAATGAATTGTTGTTATTATTGATGTTTGTTACTCATTTCTCTAGGTACCATCAACAAGTTTTAATGAGCTATGAATTTTTCTGCTGAATTGATATATCCATGGACAACTCCAAAATGAACATGTAAGATTTTATCTTGTTTTTTCACTTTCATCATGTTTAGTTTATTTGTTCAACAAAGGAAGTTATTTTATTATTTGTATCTTATTACAGTGGAGTTCAGAGAAGATTTGATATGACATAATCAGTGAGTTGAATTGGATTCTACGTAAAGTAGCCTAATTTCTGATGTGGTCCACCAAAGGATTGCAATTATACTGCCACCGTAGTCATATGCAATTTTGTTCATAGAAGATTTGATATCTCTAGTGGTTTCAGGAGAGGTACCCAAATTTGATGTCGTCTGTTGGATTCAAAGAAGCTCTAGTAGCTAGTTGGTTACCAGGCAGCGAGGGAGGTGGTGTTAAAAGGTTAATTGAGAGCACTGGATTCATGAAGTTCTACCGTGGTGTTCAGGACTACTTACACAAGGGTGGATTCGAGAAGGATGTACCCTTACTTGAGCAAGTTGTTGTTATGAAAGGAGTCTGCAAGTTAATTTTTAACATGTACGCTTGTATCCAAATCTAATGGAACTTTCATGTATGAAGTGTGTACTAAAAGTGTTGGTAGAATTAGGGAGTTAAGCATATCTGTGTATAATGTTCACAAGAAGCTAACATTTGTTGTGATATTTGTGGAGGAAGTATATATGAATGGAATTATTTTCACATATGTTTCCTCTTCTTGAAATTAATATGAGGATTAAAAGATTGTAAACATGTGAAATGATAGTTTCTAAACTTCAAAAGGTGATATTGTTTCATATCTCTCATTTATATCAGTGACAAAGGGGCTTCATGGCACCTTTCCTTTTTAATAGATGTGTATGCTTGCTACAATGTCACAATAATTCACAGATTTTGCACACTCATTTTTCCACACTCATTTGGTAACTTAATAGAGCATTTTATAATAAAAAAGCCAGCTTTGTTGTACATTTTCCCACAACAATGAAACCAGTACAATACTGTACATTTTCGCCAACAATGAGACCGGTACATCTCCCTATACACTTTGAACACTTCCATACAGGAAAAAGATCATTAAAACTTACATCACAACATATAGCACATCAGTTTATTACTCTTCCGATAAACTGTAATCTTATGCCTTTATGAACAAAAAGACCATATTTAAAAGTCATTTGTTGTGTTTTACACTTTGAATGACGCTGCTTTAGGCTCATCATGTGTTTCATGAAAGTCCATTGAACTTGGAAAGTAGAAATGATAGCTGGGAGTGACTGCTGCCCTTCTTAGGCTCTCATTCAAGTTGACTGTTGCTTCATGAAGATTGCATACTGAGTAGGGAATCTAGCTGCAGGAAACACTTGTCCCAACTGGCTGTCTTCTATGCGGATAAATTATAACTGCCTTGTCACCAAGCAACTCAACTACAGCCGCTTTATACTCAGTAGCATGGTGTTTGTAATGGTCTACAAGCACAAAGAAAGAGAACCCATGAGAGCTTTGTACTCGATCCATGCTTTTGACTTCATTCCATGTTCAAAAATCAGACACAAGGTAAAGTTATATAACAAACACATCATCTTTCAAATCTGAGTTTCACTAACTTTGTAGACAGAAGACATGAACACCAAAGACAGGTTTTATTTAGTATAGATGATATGTATTCCTTAATGTGTATGCTTTTCAATGCAAGCCTTCCTGCAAGATCTCAAATAATTGAGCATTAAAGAATTGTTAAACAATCCACATGTCTAAGGAAAACTAAAGGCCTAACAAACAAATGATCTTTCAAACAAAGCATGCCATCTCTATAACTCAAGATAATAAGAGAAACAATTGACCAACACTACAAGAAGTTTCTTTAAGTTGTAAGATTTCAGATTAAGTGCCTGAGTAACAATATACAAATGGTTAAACTTACAGCTAAAGGAAATATTGAGATTCAAGCAAGTAGGCATGCTATGAATAGGAATCCAGTACAGATTCTACCTTCCTATGAGGGCAAGCTTTCCAGCCAACCAATTTTGCACCATTATGTTTTTTGATATAACAAGCACAAACTAGAACATAAAGACCAAACACTAGACTGACATGTTTTAGTTGGTAAACAAAGAGAACAAAAAACTAAAGAGTGGGGATGATTGGGTTGGGTGTGAGCAACCACACCTAAGCTTATAAGATACATGCCATCTCCAGGAGCTCTGAGTCCATTAACAACACCATAATGGGTTGTTGCACGATTCAGACTAGAGTACATGCCAGGATGGACTCTTTGCAACACAGATCCTTTGGCCAGAAATTGACCTCTACGATGGGTTGCCAACTGCAACATACCACTACGAAGGGAAATGATAACACAAAGCGACTAAAAACATTAACAAAATATTAGATAGCAACTAATAGGTAAAGCTTCCCAAGTCATTGAATCCAACTCCTCGTTGGAGCATTATATCAAACAACTTGCACGCCAGTTCCAAGTGACCATTGGAGCACAGCGAACAGAAGATCAATAAACACACCTATCAAGCAAATAAACGTAATCAAGAGATCGATAGGGAAGGGACTTGCTCGACCATCTTGTGTTTAAGGACCTGATCCTTGTCGAGAATCTTGATGGCGATGATATCCCCATCCTCGACGTCGCGAGCAAGCTTGTCCTTGGCAAAGGTGCCCTCCCCAGCGTCTTCCCTGGCTCAAAGCTCGAAGGAGGAGGAAGCTTTGATCTTTCCCTCTCAATTAATTTCTCTCTCTCGATTGGCATTTAGAGCAAAGTTTTTGAAATCGCGTCAATAATTGCTGTTCCATCTAGTTTCCAAAGCCACAATCCCGTTTCTCAAAAGCAACTCAGTCTGTATAGCATGGAGCTTGGCAACGGGACCCAAATCACATATAAACGCTGATGTGTCAGTTGATGGATGGAGTTTGGCACCGTCCGACGTGGTGCCAAGCTCCCATCCAATAATTTCTCGTGGCGTACCCCGCGAACCGTCATCTTCTTCATCCTCGTCATATGAGTCGGCCGCCCGATCTCCCTCACCGTCTCTATCTCCGGTGCCGGCACCGGGGGCAAGCGAGGGAGGTGTCCTGCGAGGTGGAGAACATGGGGGACAGGCACGCCTTGCAGAAGCCATGGTGTAGATCCCGAGCAGCATATCGCCGAGCTGGACGGCCTTCGGTCACCACAGAGCCCCGTCGATGTAGTCACTGTCGCTACTCCTCGCCGCAGCCACAGCCGCCTCCGGCGGCAATTGCGATGCTTCGATCCCTTACTGGGTCAGCGAGCTCCTCGACTTCTTCGCGGTGAAGCGCAGCTCCCACCGGAGATGTCGATGTTCTTTGACGATGCGACGCCATTGTCGGCGCCTTCGAAGCCGTCGGACCACAACATTATCGAGGAGACGTCGGGCGGTATGTCGGATCCACAAGCGGCCAATGAGCCCGAGGAGGCGCAGAACATGCGAGACAACAACAATGGAAGGAGGATAATGTTATGGCATTATAACTTTCTTCATGTTCTTCATGTGGTTGTGAGAAAGAAAAGATAAAGAGGTTGTGGCAATTAGGGAGTTGTGAGAAAGAAAAGATAAAGAGGAAAAGGAGAGCAGCAGCAATTAGTGGTATTATAACTTTTTGCTTTGATTCTTTGATACATCTTGGATGAAGCGAGAATTGAATGTCCTATGTTGGTAAAGTAGGATTCTTCATGTAGTTGTAGGGAGTTGGCTGGCAGTCACGCACGCGATCGAGGTGCGATGGACGGAGGGACGAACTTATGAAGAAGAGAAGAGGACGGCCACAGCCAACCAGACATCAATCCTGCGGATGGGAGCTGGGAGGGCCTTCGTGCGTGCGATTCAGGTGCTGCCCAACGAGATCACCTCACCTCTTTCGTGATCTCTGCACGCATGGACCCCTTCCCCGGCCTCGGGTGACTGCAATGGCCAGCTAGCCCATGGATGTGAGGGTTTGGTCTTTTCCTGGAATCCTGATCGGCCACCAAATATGGGTTTGACAAGATCCGCATAATGTTGGGCCCACACCTCTCGCCATCTCTATATATACACTAGTGTTTACCCGTGCACCTGACACGGTTGGGCACGGTTCTCTCAAAGACAGACAACAATACATGTTATTCTTTCCCAGCAATTTGCAAAAACTTTTACACCTCTCCGTTCACTTTCTTCTCCAATAGTTTATTCTTTTTCTTCTTTCCATTCTGCTTCATTGTGTCAACAACAAAGATCAAATGAGGGTTTTTGTGATTCTAGAAACACAAATCCATAGAAAAAGATAACCAACACCTATTTATGATGGACTGATGCCCCTGGCCAATCTTTAGAAAACTTTTCTCTCAAAAAGTAATGATGATTTGCTTTAAGAAATCCTCTGCCAGAGGCTTGATGACGTGGGGAATTTGTTATTTTATAGAGTGTGATTATCGTTTAGTAATTGATATGGTGTTTAGGTGAGGACCTTTGTCCTGTTATTTGTAAGCCCCCATTTGGTTCGGGTTTAAGGGGGTTAGGGGTAAAAAAGTGGGGATAAGAAATGGGGATAAACTTAACCCACTTTTGGCGTTTGGCTCAGAAACAGAGGTAAGTTAGTGAGTTAAGCTTGGGATAAGAATAAGAATTATAAAGTGTATAAAATATATAATATTATAATAGTGGGTAAGCTAGTGGGTTAATATTATAATATTTGAATTAACTTTCAAATTAATTCAAATATATCTACGTAATGTGTATAAAGTATATAATATAATAATAGTGGGTAAGCTAGTGGGTTAAGATTATAACATTTGAATTAATGATTAAGTTAATTCAAATGTTTGTACATGAAGTGTTTATAATATATAATATTGCATCAATGCATCCCCATGCCGGACCCACTTATATTAATATAATAATAATAATTAAATATTTATCGTTAAAATAATATAAAATAATGTTTGTACACATCAATGCATCCCCATGCGGACCCACTAATATTAATATAATAATAATATTTTAATATTTATTATTAAAATAATATAAAATAAAATAATTTTTTGCATAATGTAGACCAATCATGACATGACATATGGCATGTTGACCCACTTATTTTAATATTTTATTATAATAACATATGAATAATATTATTTAATACAGTACAAATATAAAAAAAATATTATGTGTGCGCAAAAGTTTTTATACGCTCATAAAAATGCATACAAAAATGTTTATGGGCTCACAAAAATATTGACACGTAGAAAATCAAACACACAAAAAATGTTACTACGCATGTAAACGTTTTTATATCATCATAAAAATATTTTTATGTATTTTTAGAAGCGCATAAAAAAGTCCACGGGCGTAAAAACAATTTCCTATGCGTAGTGTATTAAATAATATCAATAACATATTATTATAATAAAAGATTAATATATGTGGGTCTCACATGGCACGTGTTATATCATGATTGGTCTACGTCATGTAAAAATATATTATTTTATCATTCTTTATATATTGGCATCATCAAAATAATATTAGAATATATGTGATGGGTGTAAATGAGAGAGAGAAGTTTAACCCTATTTTCGAATTTAAGCCCTCTTAACCTCGAAAGCTTAACCTCATAGCGTTTGGGGCGAAGAATGGGGTTAAAGGGCCCCTTAACCCTTAACCCTCTTAACCCCCTTTCTTACCCCCGTTGCCAAACTTCTTCCCACTTGATCTGTCTATTAGTAGCAATTCTAGAAGATAATAAATTAGTTTCGATTAAAATCATTTTTCCCGGAGAAGTAAACTGTCTAGCTCTAGGAGCTAAGGTACTGAGGACCTTGTAATGTATCCTATAGACAATTGCTATGGTTTCAGATTGAGGTAAAAATTTGTAACTATGAGTCTTAATATTAAGACTAGTGGCTTTCATAATATTAGGATCAGTCAAAGACAGACTCAGATTAGGATAAACATTAAGATAAATTGGTCCATGACTAAGGCTAGTTTTCCTTATTCCCATAAGGGATTGAGACCAGTTGAGACACTGGGCATCTCTAAAGCAGGAGAGAATGGAGGCTTTTAAACCTTGTAAGGTAATTGGTTTATAAGCCACTTGAATTAATCCTATGTGGATGTAATTGTATTTATCCATATAATGATCCAAGTCTTCCTCAGAGAGAAGCTTAACTGTCTGATCTCCTTGATCGACAGTCACAGTCTTTTCTACTGTTTTAATCACCATTAGTGATTTCATATCTAAAAAACCAATTTTATAAATGACCCTGTTAGGAACATCTGGGATAGCCCAATTATTCAAAGCTTCCAATTCGGAAGGAAATTCAGCCAATTGGGCATTCTTTAGTTTTCTATCCTTTTTAGAATTAATTTTTCGTAAGGAGGTAGATGTGGCCATCATTCTAGTGGCATGCAGATATAATCTTATAGTAAGATGAAAGTAAAAGAAAATCAGTTTTATATTTTTCTTTCTTATTAAGTTCTGCATCAAAAAAATCAGTCTACGATTTAATTCAACCTTATTTCTGTATTAAATTCTTGATTGCTTTTTAAACTTTTTTCTGCTCGTCTGCCAACGACTTAAAGGACTTACCCTAACACCTAATCCACGGCTAACGGTGCCACACGCGGCTTTGGTGATGATCCACATAATAGATTTAATAATAATAAGAGTAAATTACAGAATAAGGGATACTTGACTATGATCTAAACATGCAGATTAAAAAGAAAGAATATATATAAAACATACTTTCTTAAACCTACATCTTGCTAAAGATTAGATCTACACTACTCCACTACTCGCACAACATGGCTCTGATACCAGGAAGGCAGAAGTAGGGGAGGTATTGATTAGAAATATAGTCTCAATAATATATATATATATTATTATATATATCTCTCAATAGTATATAGATTATTCATATAAAGTTCACATAATGATGCAATAAAGTTAAATTTTAATATATATATTAAAGTATTATATTATTTTAATCTCAATGATATATATATTATTGATATAATGCTGTGAATATATATTAAATTTTTTTTATATTATGTTTGGTTTGCCTTTGGGTCAGTGTTGGGTTCGCCGATGAAAGCTCGCGCGAGGGTGCATCGTATGAAATGACAATTTTGGCCGTTTCATATGATGCACGAAATTAGCTAAAAATGCGTCGTGTGATGCATGCGTTGCACGATGCGCCATGCGAACCAAACAGTGGATCGGAGTACCATGGTGCATCGCGCGATGCACCCTGCGAAACAAACAGGGGATTGGTGCATCAGGGTGCATCGTACGATGCGATGCACCCTGATGCACCCAAACCAGACAGGCCCTAAATCAATCGATACATTTATAACAACACTTCAATTTAAAAGCATGAAATTGAATGATCTGTTGAAATGATCTTATTCAGAAACTTACACCCATTTTTTCAAGAATCAATCAAGACCTCTGGATAGGCTATATTTATGGTTGTGTTTGTGCCAGCATTGTTAGTGAGTAAGCTAATATGGTTTGTCGAAGTACATCTAGACAACACAACGTACAGTTGACCATGACTGAACACCGGGGTGCTTAGGTCGACACCTACAAACTTCAGTGACTGGCCCTGAGATTTGTTAATTATCATAGCATATGCTAATCGCACAGGAAACTGACGGTGGGACATTTAAATGGCATCTCTTTACCAGACGACACCAACGATATTCATGGTATGAAAGCCGCCTCCCCAACTTTGTCCCCAGTCATTGCTTGTGCTTGTATAACTCATTGACAACATTTAATCACCAGTAGGCATGTACCGTTGCAAAGTCCATCCTTTGGCGCCAGGTTCCTCAACAACATTATTAGAGCACCTACTTTCAAGTCCAGACGGAATGGTGGCAAGCCTGACAGATCCAACATGTTGAGATACTTAGTCGGTTATCTACTCATGTCCGTGTGTTGTCCCTCATCAACAACCGCATTGTTAGCTGCAAGGTAGGTGATTATCTCTCCGGGGAACTTTTCCAATGCCTTCGCATTAATGTCAGTGACATCATCATTTTGTGCAGAGACGATTGTCCTCTCCATAAGAAATGTTGGGGTGACAGTGGATAATACATCTAGTTGTGGGTAAACTGTGGACAATAAGCCCTCTATACTTTGGTACTGTTTCACAGTAGGTAGTAAAGTAACGGTTTCCCGTGGATTGAAAAAAAATTCACTAAATTATGTTCATGTCATATAGAAAATCAACCTATGGTTTGAATATCTTGGCTATAGTAGTCATACCTCACTTATGAACTCCATGAAAGGCAATGAATAGGGGTGTGGAGTCCGCATGCGCATGTTTATAGTCAACTTCAAAGCTTTTATGTCTGACCATAAAAAAGAACTCCGCAGTGAGGCATCTACAACCTCTTCCCGGCTTCCCCTTGGGACAACTGGCAAAATCTGACGGAAGTCATCACCCAGTGCAATAGTCTTACCACCGAACGGGTGTTCGCAATCGCATATGTCACGCAACGTCAGCTCAACAACTTCAACACAGTGTTTATGATGCACTGGCACTTCATCCCAAATTATGAGCTTTGTTTCTCTGAGAAGTTCCGCATGGGGCGATTGCTTACTAAATTTACGGTATGAATCTTGTGCTATGTCAAGTGGAATTTTGAAAGCCGAGTGAGCTGTGCGCCTGCCTGTCAACAATAAAGCACCAATACCTGATGAAGCAATGGTGACAAGTATATTACCGAGTTGTCGACACCTTTCAGCGATAGTGTTGTAAATAAATGTTTTTCCTGTGCCCGCACCTCCATTGAGGAAGAATGACCGTCCTTCATCTGAATTTACAGACGCCATTATTGCATCATATACAGAACGTTGTTCCTTATTCAATATTTCTACCTTATTCGTAAAATCTGTATTCTTAGCATCGATGATTAGATGATGATGTTCCATAAGAAGCCTATTTGTGGAATGCGTCTGCCAATTACCTATAGGCAAGGGCATGGTGGGATAGTTCATCAAAGATGACCCCTGTTCCTGTAACATCTGTTCTAAGATGTACAAGCAGTAGTCCTTTACGTGTTCATCTGACGGTGACTTCATATGGAATTGAACACGTAAGAGATGGGGGAGGTCATCGTATATTTGAGTAGAAAATTGTGTCCATAGTGCGGTCGGATTATTTGGATTACAGTATAAGAGTATGGTAGCAAACATCTATCTCAATTGGTAACCCGTCTTCATAACAACCGCTTCTTGCATGCACTGAACCCATTCACCATCATCCTCCAACAAACCTAATGCTCGACATGCATCTTTAAATATCGGATGCTGAATCCCAGCAACAGTTCGTAGGTGCTCATATGATTCCGGTCCTTTAACAATAATCAGCAACAACCGAAGATAGAAGCACTCACCTTCGGTCGGTGAGACATAATACAGTCTGCCAATGGAGAAACCCCTTTGATGTGGCGTCCACATGCCAATTCTTTTTTGCCAAACATAATATTCAGGAAACTCTTGATAACTGTAGGCGTGTGCAGACACATCATTAGCACAGCGAGAGAAATATGCAGTCAAAGCTGTTCGCTTATTAGATGCCCGCTCAAGTACCACAGAGATTGGTTCCTGTGTGTTGAATACCACATTCTGTTCCCCGGGCAAGTGGACAGCAAGCCTCACAACCGCATGATACTCCTCATGGAGGGGATACTCAAATAGACGCCATGCTGCTTCACATGGGCATATATAACTTGTGTTAATATACTGCTGAATTTCATCATCATCTCCCAAAACCATGGTAGTTCGATCGTGTCCCTTATAGATATATTTGTGAATGTAGGCCACACACTGAACACCTGCACAAACATCCACATTGATGTGGCAGTTAAAAATTCACAATAAGTATGGATTGTAGGGCACGATATCTCCATTATTAACCGGCACCCAATGAATTGATATATCAATGTCAATCAGACGTCGACGGTATATTGGGTACCCATCATTATCCATGCTTGTTCTGTCAGGGAGAGGCTTTGGGTACATTTTAGTACAACGACCATTCTCCATTCATGGTGTTGTGATACCCGCTGCTACAACCCAAGTTTCACACGGTCCATGCACCATGCAAGTCTTCACAGTGTCAAACAAAGCAAGGTCTGCTTGGTGGTTTGGAAATTCAGCAGAAATGATGGAGTCAACATGCGCACATGTTTTTATGTTGTCTCGTCCCAACAAAAAAAATAGGGCATGCATATGCGGAAGTCCACGTTTCTGGAATTCAATGGTGAAAACATGCGCCAACTTACACCCGAAAACTTCGTTATCCTTGACCTCTGTAAGCAGTGCCTTTCTTTTTTCATTGAAAACACGGACTGTGATGATCTGTCCCTCTACTCCTAGGTTGACCGTCTAGGTTGGGCCCGTGGCTCGTTGTAGACCGCAAGGGCAATTTGATAAATTGCGTATTGTCGGTTTATTTCACACCCGCGTGGTCACACACAACCCCTTTTATTTGATTTATGTGTTTTCTAGAACCCTAGGCGGGCTTTGGATCGAAAGATCCAAGCTCAGGCGCGCAAAAACTTGTTTTTAGGACAGCTGGCGCCCCGTGTGCGATCGGTCGCTCCTAGGAGCGATCGACCGGAGCTGGGTCGGTTGTCGGTGCGACCGACGTGTTCGGATAAGGATGCAAACCGACTTAACCTGGCCCAATCTGACCGATCGGTCTGTACATGTATGATCTTGATTTATGATGGACATGAGAGTTGGAGATCTTTGGATATACTCTTAGGTGCAACTGGTTTCATAATTTTTGGGTTTTCCTATGAATTGTTATGATTTTCCTTTGGTTGGGCTACGTTGCATAAATTAAAGGTAATTATTGAATTTAATGGTTTTGATTAGCGTTTTCCCAGAAATCGAGCCATCGGATGTTTCCCAGTTTTGGATATGTCAATCCCAGCATGTTTACCTATGTTTTGTCTAAGTTGGATCTCGAATCCGACGTTGTTTGGATGTCGGATTGATGAGGTCGTTTAGCCTCTAATTTGAGGATCTTGATGATTAAATACTATTATATGTTCATCTGTGTTTTCAGGGTTGCTTCCTGTTACAAGGGTTCACGGTTGACGGTCGCGATATCGTCGTAATGCCAGGACCCGCTGCGGAGTGGCTGGTAGCGGTAGTCGGTATTGCTGCAGCAGTCCAGTTGGACCTGGTTGTTATTTTATCATATTGTTGCATGCTTACATCTTACCTGCTCATGATCATAGCATGCATTTTTTTTATTGCGCCTTAGATGCATAAGGATAGGGAGCGGGCGATGGGTTGATCGCCGATCCGAGGCTTTCGGGTAGCTCGGATCTAGCTCTAGGACCGTAGCGGGTAGCGTGGTTCAGGATCGGATGGTAGTATTCAGTCGATATCGATGATAGGCTTAGATGACTTGAATACATGTTGATCGATGATTTTAGAGGTCGCGTCGGCCTCAAGCCGGGTTCTGAGGTGTAGTCAGTGTCTGGTTCTCATGTCTCTTGAGTAGAGGGTGTGCCTACTCAGCGGTGTTGGTTCCCGCCTGGCAATGTCGGTTTCTTGCTGGTGAGACGACAATGTTGGTTTCCTGTCTTCTTGAGGATGGGACACGGACAGTGTAGATCCAAATCTTGTTTTGATAATGCCAATATATATTAAATGATAAAATATATGTTTAATATTTATTACCCCTTTAATTGTAAGCTTTAAAATCAATATTTGAGGATTTATTGTACTGACGGTCGATGCATGGATCGACCGTGGAAATGCGACGGTCGATTCATGGATCGAGCGCGGGGCTGCACGGTGGATGCACCAAACTTGGCTTTATGAAATGTTGACTCGCGGTCGATCGGAGCATCGACCCTAGGAAGCCACTTTCTTGACAGAGCATCACGGTCGATACGACGGTCGATGGACCGGTCGACCGTGGCGGTTTGAAGTTTGTGTTTTTAAATGTTGTAGGCTCACGGACGATCCGACGGACGATGCGACGGTTGACCGTGGAGTATGATGGTGAAAAGTGAAGAAGCGACAGTCGATGAGAGCATCGATCCTGGGAAGCATTTTTCACAACAGAGCCTGATAGTCGATACGACGGTCGATGGGTGGATAGATCGCGGCTCAAAAAGACTGAGTTTTTGTACACGCCGGTTGATGTCACGGACGATGCATGGATCCGCCAATAACTCGCAGAGTAAAAAACTAGCCGTTGGAGAGTTGCAGGGAGCCGTTGGAGGTTCTTTTTGAGCTGGATGAAGGCCCGATATAAGTTGTTTTTTGTTGTAAACTTGTAAGGATTATTATTGATATTATTGAGATCATCTGAGCATGTTCTAGCAAGAGTTTACTACTCATTCTCTTTAGAGCTACAACCTTTGTAAATCTTCTTCGAGTGTGAAAAAGTACTTTGAGAGTAATCCAACAGATGTTTGCTATGATTGTAAGGTCACCAAGCACCGAGAAGCTTGGAGGAAAAGTTTGTAAAGATTTGCAAGTAGTGGAGTGGACGTAGACCAAGAGTTGGGTCGAACCACTATAAAAATCGGTGCTATCTCTCTAACTCTTCTTTCATATAATTCTTGTCCTCAGGGACACGCGGTGGGGTTATGGGACCCCTGTGTATATCCAGACATTGCTTGGGGGCGACACTGTTGTTTTCCCTCCTTCTTTCTTTGTGTCATAGTGTAGAACCCTACTTAGATTAGTGCTCACTCCTACTTGAGCTGCGTTTTGCAGGTGCATGCTCTAGCTATTCTTCAGTGGCCCCTACCAGGAAGGTGTTTGGTGACGCGGCGGCGTCTGGCGGTTCTTGAGGAGCGGTGATCATTGTCTACCTTTTTGTTATAGTTAGTCTCCTATGGGAGTGTGATGTATATGAATGTAAACCATTTTGAGGATTTGAATATATCTTTGTTTTATTGTTGAGGTTTGGAATTATTGTTAAATAATGGTGCTTATGAAATGTTTAGGGAAACCAGTAAGCTAGAGGGAACACTCGTAAAAATTATTCCGCATTTAGTTAGGTTCTGGTTCGCGTCGCCCGGCCTGGTTGGGCCTTCACGGGTCGGGGCGCGATACGGATAATTATATCTGGAAGGTCCATAGCATTCTGATATCAGGACATAACATCTTGGACCTCTGGCCACTTAGGATTTTCCGTCATTGTAAGGAACACATCTGGGTGTTTAAAATATCGGATTATCGCCATTGAGTAATGGTAGATCTGCTTTAGATGTCTAGTGCTACCAGTGAACGATGAAGGCAGCATACCCTCTGACCAATCTGATTTGCATCAGATATACCACCTCCTAGGTCATTAAGACACTGATAACACTCAGATCTTAACTTTGCCTGATTCATTCTATTCTAGAAGAGTCTGTTCTGTTTAGTTGAGGCCTATGCATCAACAATAAATTCTTGAAACAATTTTTTACCACGGAGTATAGTTGAGTACTCTTCATCTCGCTCGAACAAATGGTAGCGATAATACTTCGTCATTGTTAATCTCTTCGCTGAAGGACGTCCACGCTCTACATCCCATTGCTTGAAGTCCGTACTCCATCCAAGATCACCATTTGGAAATAGAAGCACATAATGAAAGGAAAGATATGTGGGATGTCATTCACTTATTCGTTCTAGTAGCCCATCACCTCGCAGATGTACCAATATATCACGTTTTGTAACTTCTTCAACCCCATCGCCTGGAAAAATAACAACAATTTCATCCACATTTGGCAAATTGAACTTGTGGCAATCAGTTGATGGTCTATATTGCAAGCGAGCAGGCAAGGGCGACGCAGTCCTCCTCTTATCCGATAGGATTTCATGTGCTTGTTTGTACATCATAATGAATGGATTAGAATCTCAAAAAATGTTTTGGATCATATGAAGAACTTCCACCTTTAAATTTGTATTTCTATTCATGCGTATTCTCATCGCTTCGTCGGGATCATAAATATAAAGCTGAGCATACACTCAATCAGCACATGACTCTGGCAATAATGCCCCTGTCAAATGTCTTAATTCTCCATGGATACTGAATGGCATAGGACCGGTTCCTTTTCTAACCCTATCATCGAGCCGGACGCCGAGGGTCGTAAAAGCGTTTGCTATGTTTTATTGGCGAATGTTTTCATGGAATGATCGCGCATTTGCACCATCTCCCTCAAAAAGATCCTTGAGTGCTTGAGGAGGATTTGTCAACGGTGGAAACTTGATTTTACCTTGCCCACAATAATTTCCAAATTGTGGATTTATGATGGAGGAGTTAGACAATCTCCCAACAACCCAATGCTTGGCTTTACAATGGCCGCACATTGTATTCATTGGAACGAGCGAATGATGCCCAAAGTACATGCCAACATGGTGATCTATATCTGCATTTGATTCTAATACAACTTCATCCAAATTGTAGAAAGTTTGAAGAAACATTATTAGAAACAATTTTTTTCAAAAGTCATTAGGAAAAAGTAAGTGGAAAAGAGTGGATAATAAGAATTTATTACGCATCAATGGTTTTTGTATTCTCAAATTGGATCACCACTGGAGCAATAGGTGTGACCGCTACATCTGCAGTTGGTGCTTGTTCCATAGCTTGTCAGTGACCACTCGTGGACGGATGAAAGTATTGCTCACGTTCCCTACTCATTAACTGTCCGATCAGTCGGGCATTAATAAATCAGGCTGGAGATGACCCACTTGTGATTGGCGCCTTTCCAATATCTCCCAAAGGCCTCGTCACAACAACTGTATCATTAGTCATATCGGGCACATTAGAAACGCTTGAAGAAGTTTCATATGAACTATTTTCGGGGTTTGTTGCCGGATTGCGACGGTATGTTCCACACCCCATGAGTCTCTCTTGCCTTTCGAGCTCTCTTCGTCGACGCTGGCCTAATTGTCGGCCAGTCGAAGAGACTTGTGGGCGCGTAGTTGCTAAATCATTGGATGTTTCATCCATTAGACTGCAGAATGTCAAGGTTAACATTATGAGAAACAACCTTTTAAAAACACAGAACAAAACAGTGATGAGAAAAGCTTGATAATAAGAATTTATTACACATCAATGGGTGTCGTATTCTCAAATTGGATCCACAATGGAGCAATAGGTGAGTCCGTTGGATGCTCAATTGACGCTTGATCATTCGGTACTTGTTCCCTCCTCCTTACACACCCGATCTGTCGGGCATTAATGAATCGAAGTGGAGATGATCCACTTTTGGTAGGCGCTTTTCCAGTTTCTTGCACAGTCCTGGTCACAGCAGTTGTATCTTGGGTCGTTATCGGTGCATTAGGAATGTCCGAAGAAGTTGCAAATGAAGTATGCATGGGGCTTCTTGCCAAACTACGATGGGATTGCCTTTATATCAACGGTTGCCAGACTGCGATAGGATTGGTCATTGGAAAAGTTTGGATAATTAGATTGCATTACACATCAACGGATGTTGTATTCTCAAATTAGATTGCCAAGGGAGTAATTGGTGAGGCCGTAGGATGTTTAATTGGTGCTTCTTCCGTCCTCCTTACTGTCCTAACCGTCGTGCATTAATTACTCGGGAAGGAGATGACCCACTTGTTACAGCATCTTTCCAATCCCTTGCACAGGACTGGTCACAACAGCTGCATCTTGAGCTATGGCCAACGCATTAGGAATGTTTGATGAAACTGCATATGATGTATGCAAAGTGTCTGATGTCATATTGTGATGGTATGGTCCACGCGCCAAAAGTCTCTCTTGCCTTTTGCGCTCTCTTCGGTGTCGTTGGCCCAATTGCCGGCCAGGCAAAGATTCTTGTGTGCGCGTAGAACTTATATCATTGCAAGCCTCATTTGCCTAATAAATTCATTCAAAGTGCACATATGTGATTGTTTTAAAGATACTTATATTTTTTAGAAATTTATCCTAATCACTGCTTGATTTAGGATAATCCAATGAGCACACTCAAAATTTAAACAAAATTTTTGTATATTTCCAACTAAATGAGCACATCCAATTAGGATACATGTCATGTTTTCTAATACCTAGGCTGCTTATTAACTGTTGATGATGTGTAGGTATCAAATTATTGAAAATATATCCACCCCATAAATTTATGCAAAGTAAGCGCACCTTTTATAATTTTAAGATACATATTTTTTTGACAAAATTAATCCAAGACGTCGAAAAAGCTATATAATAAAAGAAAAACATGCTTTACCTACCCCATTTGCAGCTGGTGGTGGTGGGCGTCTTGAATGTGCCTGAAAATATGATAATAACATGCTTTACTCAAATGTCATAGAATAATTATATCAAATCCCATATGAGTATATTTTTTTTCGCTCACTAAAGGTGGTCGCATGGCATGGAGGTCATGCTCAGAACGAATTATCAACACGAACCCCTCTATTGCGTAACATCTCAACAGTTCGTCGGACATGATTATCTTCCTAGGTAATACAAAAGGTTTTTAAAATAGAAATTACATAGTAAGTAATTCAAGTTTTTAAAAACGAATTCAAGCAAGTAGACATGAAATTCAGAGTAACTCACCGATCAAAAAATGATGACGTGATCCATTTTGTAAGCAAGGTTGTGTTTTTTAGTTCATTAATAGCTCCTTATATAGTCTCAAGAGATCCTATGTTTGGCCAAATACTATTGAATTCACAGTTCATAACAAAGGCATGGACAAACGTTAGATAAGAGCAAATCAACGTAGTTAGAAGCTTTTTGCACTATGCAATCTGCCTATTTCTACGTAAACATTAAAATACACCAAAACCCATCAACTAATCAAAGCAGTTGCAATCACAAGTAAGAAGGAGAAGTGATCGATGCGCTAGGAGAAGCAACGTCACCGATGGCTGCTTGTTTACAAGAACTACTAAAGAAGACACCGTAAAAAAGTAGGGGAAAAAGATGAGAAAATCACTTTTAACATAGAATCCAGCAACCGATACAAAACTTATTGATTCAATGGGAAACAAATAGATTTCAAATTTGTACATTATCAACAATATGAAACCAATTTCATACACAGGAACATCAAACTCCAAAAATATTTGCCATACACAACAATCTAACTTCAAAAATACTTATCAAAATAAAGTATCAAAAAAGCTATGAACATAACGTTTCCACCACAAACTACAAATTACAAATTGAAAAGAATATCAAATCATTTACAAAAAGTTTAGTACAACTACTTGCAATTTGAAATTGTAGTTGCCAACAGCTCACACAATCACTATGAATATGAAAAGGATAAGTTTACAATATAGTAGTAGGAGACAATTATTTAATGATCCTTGAAAGGGGGCAAAAAAGAAAAAAAAACACCCACTATAAGATCAGCGAGAAGCACCTTGACCTCTTGACCACAACCACTGAAATTTTCTCAATTTCTAATAAAGATAATGGATGATGAACACTCCATACAACTTGTGGGTCTTGGATTATCACCAAGAATGTAATCCACCTGGAAGAAGAGGTGCAACTAGTTAGAAATGTTTGACTAAATTTTTTTTTTGTTTCATTAGATAAGCCTCAAAGGATAAGCTAACAAACTACACACCGCTGGGCAACAAAACTCCTGTAGGATGCCAAAGAGCCCATAGTGGGATCCTGATACCAGTTGAATAAAAGGTTATGGTTATTAGCAACCTCTAGTAGAGAACACTGCACAAAATATCTCTAAGCACTACTCCATAGCTAGTCCATAGTTGTAGCATGATTTAAGCATGTTTTTTCTCTATGAAATATACATATGTATTAGACATTTAGTATTCACATAATCAGCCCAAGTTCACATTATTGATGCAACATGAATCAATTATGCTAGAGGTAGATGCAACATAAATCAATTATGGAAGGGTTATTATGCAAAGATAAAAGAAGATTAGAATTCAGTTTCAGTTTGAATTCTAAGCAATTTTGAATTCAGTCTCAGCTACTTAATCATTCGATTTTTACAAACAGCCCGAAAGACCAAGCTTTCGCAATTTTGAAGGCAATTGTTATTCAGTCTTTTCCATAACATATTGTTTTATATAGCAAATTAGAAGCAGGAAACCAAAAAGAAGCAGTCAAGCTCAATATAAGCAATGCTAGCAAATTAGGAGTTGCCAACTCCTAATTCCAAAAAATTGTGAATTCTCATGCATTTATCCTACACCAATGAAGACTTCTGACTTGCCTAGACAACAGCTCAATCTACTCAATTAGAATGCCCTTCACAGATTTCACAGTAGCATTGTAAATTGTAATAACATATTCAGAGTCGCATTCAATCTAATCATAAGACAACAACTCAAGAAAAGCTAAAGAAAGTTTATACGTACATATAAGTATCAAGTTTTCCTCTACAAAGATATGATGCAACCAATTCTCATCAATCCTTACTAGCATAAAGCCATAAACGACCAAAGTCAACCAACATTCCTGTATGTTTAGCTTTTGTAATAACAAACGATTTTAAAGTTGCTTCCAACATCAGGATCCAACAAAATAATGTTAATCATCTTCAATTAAATGTTTAATTTCCGACCCTAAGCAAGTAGTATTTTTTCTACACTAACGGTGTGTCTAGCCTAAATCTTCTAATTCAACTCCTAAGCAATGCCAGTCAACCAAAACCATAAAATATGAATAGTTTTTTCAGCATGGCACATTAACTATTAGCGACCCCAATCTAATAATTACATCCATATAAAGACCTGAAAACAATAGATATATAAGCTGTTATAACCTAAAGCTTTGCACATTTGTGAGTTCTAGGGCTACTAAAATGTCGAACCCCTTAATAGGGTATAGGAACTGCTCGAAGCAAGCTGCTATGGCCTTACTACAATCTACAATGCACAAAATTCTAGCATAAAAGTTATTAACAATGTCGCTTCATAACAATGTAGGTAGACTTAACTGCTATAATCATACACACCAATAGTTAACCCTCAAAGTACAACATATTCCCACGAAGTGGCTTTTCCTTTACCATCTCCGCCTTGTAATTCTCTTCACCCAAGTTGACACTTAATCCAAAATAAAACAAACTTACTTATCAGTGAGGTTCGAGACCCAAAAGGCTTTGAATCATTATAGTACCCTGAAACTGCATGTGCTTTCAGATTCTTTGCCACCTCCAAAGCCTAGAAGATAAGAGCTCCAATACAAACTACTCAAGAAACTTACAAATTTCGATGAGTGTGGTAAACTGAACAAAATTGGCACCAAATCCAAACAAAATATGAAAAGAATTGGCACCAATCCAAACAAAAATGAAGAAAGGAGTCACTCCATCGATCTCAACATCCAACAATCCTAAACATGATTCCAGTTGGAACCCCCGCTGACTAACTAATATTTGAAAATGAACAAATAATAAATAACAACTGATATTAGTTACTAAGTCCTCAAAAGAAACAAACATACCAACTAAGCCAATCAAAACAACTAAAAGGAAGAGAACACTGATTATAGAAAGAAATCTAGATAGATGGCCAAACATAAAGGCCGGCAAAGTGAAAAAAAGCTGTAGAAAGAAAAGTATATTCATCTTCAGATATTGCAGCTTAGGTACCAAAGTTTAACAGAAAAGCATCAGCATCAGCAAAGCTAGCTCTTATTATAGCAATTCGCAGGGAAAAATCACTACGACATACCATCAAACACATGATGTGCATAGCATTAATTAGAAGCTTGGCAGAGGAAGACTAACCGATTCATGAATGAATTTGGAACTCACAGCATAATAGGAAGTGGAGGAAATGACATAGCTAACATTTGAAATCGAGATGAAAAGATTGAGCTCAAGAAAGAGGGAGAGGAAATATGGTGATGCTATGGTGGTGCTTGGCAGAGGAAAGCTTGGCGGGAAGTGATGCTATTAATCGAGGTCAGAGCTGATCAATTAGAACATACAGCTAACAACTGCCATTAGTCACCCTTCCCACGACTTCTAAAGACTAACATTAATTAGAAGCATCGAGCAGAGGATCACAGAGATGAGATATACCGGGAGATGATCACAGAGGGAAGTGATGCTCTAAAGACTAACACTAATTAGAAGCTTGGCAGAGAGAAAGCTCACCGGACATATGGTGGTGATGGGCACGGCGAGGCTTGGATGATAGCGGGGATGTTGAGATTAGCAGGATCCAGCGACAGGGAGGAGACCAATAGCAATAGAGCCTGGCAGAGGAAAGGTAATGGTGGAGGAACACGTAGAGGATGCGATGAGGAGGCAGGCACGACCTAGGGGTCGCAGGCGAGGATGGCTGAGCCAACCGCGATCTCCTCCGCTCTGAAATAGCGGAGTTTGTTATGCTATTAATCCAAAAAGATCTTATAAGAGCAAAAATACCCTAAAAATAGGAAAATATCTAACTTGTTCAATCGCCAAGCCTCCAACTTGGACAGCGTGTTCCCATGTCGGCGACGGTGATAAACTGGGGATTGTATGTGAGGACCTGTCCCTCTACTCCTAGGTCGAACCGCTTGGGTCGGGCTCGTGGCTCGTTGTTGACCGCAAGGGGAATTTGGTAAATTGCGTCTTGTCGGTTTGTTTCACACTCGCGTGGTGCACACACAACCCCAATGTTTGATTTATGTGTTTGTTAGAACCCTAGACGGGCTTGGGATCGAAAGATCCAAACTCGGGCCTGCAGAAGCCTATTTTTCAGGAAGTTGGCGGCCCGTGTGCAATCAGTCACTCCTGGGAGCGACCGGTCGAACCTGTGTGCGATCGATCGCTCCTAAGAGCGACCGATCGGACCTGTGTCGGTGGTTGGCGTGGCCAATGTGTCCGGATAAGGACAAGAACTGAGTTAACCCGACCCAGTCCGACCGATCGGTCCTATGACCGATCGATTGGACTCGAGCCTATAAGTAGCTCGAGTCCTCCCCTGCTTTTCCGGTTTGTTTCTCTGCTCCTTCTTCCCCTCCGTTCTCCCTCCTCCGGCCATCGTTTTGAGTGCCTGAGGGCTCATTGGATTCGTGGCAGCGAGAGGAAGATCCTTGGCTTGGTTTGAAGCTGGTTTGGTGCTTGTACTGCGGGGATTCAGCCGAGGTTTGCGTGTCCGGTAGGTTTCTACCTACATGAGTTTGTTTAGGGGTTTTCTCTTAATCTAGCCAGTAGATCTACGTATTCTTCGTGTTGTTGTGTGTCTCTTGCTTAGCTTAATTACTATTCTAAGTTTCATAAGATTTGATTGAGATTTTAGTAGGTTTTTAGCATGTTTAAACTCAGATTTTCTGGTTTCTTTGTTCTTGAAGAATAGCCGGTTTACGGCGTGTGTTTTGATCTGTACATGCATGATCCTGATTTATGATGAACATGAGAGTTGTAGATCTTTGAGTCTACTCTCCGACCCAACCAGTTTCATAATTGTCTGATTTTCCTATGAATGTTTATGATTTTCCTAAGGATGGGTTGCGTTGCCGCAATTAGAGGTAATTAGTGAGATAAATGGTTTTGATTAGTGTTTTCCGGGTAATTGAGCTGTCGGATGTTTCCCGATTTTGGGTATGTTGATCCTAGTATGTTTTCCTACGTTTTTCTAAGTTTGAACTTGAATCTGACGTCGTTTGGACGTCGGATCTTGATGATTTAAATAATATTATATGTTCAAAACATATAATATTATATTTTATGTTCATATGAGTTTTCGGGGTTGCTTCCCGTTATAGGGGTCCGCGGTTGATAGTTGCGGTACCGTAATAGTACATATTGATTGATGATTTAGAGGTGGTGTCGGCCTTGAGCCAGGTGTTGAGGGTATAGCCAGTGTCGTTGTTTCATCCTTGGGCAGAGGGTGTGCCTGCCCGGCAGAGACTTCTCCTGCCCAGCAGTGTCTTCGTCCTGCTGTACTAGGTGTTTCTGGGATGGGCCTAATTCGTTAGGGTGACCATGGTTGGATACCTAGAGACACTGGTGGGGTAATGGGACCCCACACCCGGTTCGTCCTGCTGTACTTGGGTCGGACCCATGGCTCGTTGTGAACTGCAAGGGCAATTTGGTAAATTGCATCTTGCCGGTTTGTTTCACACCCGCGTGGTGCACACACAGCCCCTATGTTTGATTTATGTGTTTGCTAGAACCCTAGGCATGCTTGGGATCGAAAGATCCAAGCTCGGGCGCGCAGAAGCATGTTTTTAGGGCAGCTGGCAGCCCGTGCGCGATCGGTCGCTCCTAGGAGAGACCGATCGGACCTGTGTCGGTGGTCGGCGCGGCCGAGGTGTTCGGATAAGGACACGAACCGACTAAACCCGGCCCAGTCCGACCGATCGGTCCTTGGACCGACCGATCGGACTCGAGCCTATAAGTAGCCCGAGTCTTCCTCTGTTTTTCTGATTTGTTTCTCTTCTCCTTCTTCCCCTTCGTTCTCCCTACTCCGGCCATCTTTTTGAGTGTTTGAGGGCTCGTTGGACTCATGATAGCGTGAGGAAGATCCTTGGCTTGTTTTGAAGTTGGTTTGGTGCTCGTATCGCTGGGATTGATCGCTTGCGAACGTGTCGTTAAAACGTTGTAAACTCAATCAAATATTAAATTTATAATCCTTATTCAATCACTAAACTACTAGGTAGGATAGTGGTGAAGTCGGGAGTCGATCCACAGGGAAAACATTGGAAACTGAAATCAATTCTCGAAACCCTAAAACTAAGGAAAAGAATCAAAGATAGAATAGAGTTATCTAAGCTAATAAATAAAAGAGATAAAATGTTGATCAATTTGAATCAATGGAGTAGTTACTTAGGAATTACTCAATCCGCCCTAGTTTCATTATTAGTCTTCTCTAGTTATCATCTTGTTCCCTTCTCTCAACATTATGGATCATATGGCTACAAGCTCACATGAATCCCTAAAAGAAAGTTAATGTTCCCAACGGCATAACCTATCTTTGCTTGGCATAGATTGTCTTTGGTCCTACGATTACCTTAAATTATACTACTCCTAATGACCGTACAATACTACTAGCAAATCCACATACAAATTACTACTAGCGTAGCATAGCTTATCTCTACAATCAATCACAGAAATCATGTAGGACTGAAAGTACGTCAAGGGAATTCTGTTGCTTCAACTCTAATAACAATAAAACCATATCCATGAGATCATGCATTGAGAAGTTCACAAGAATCCAACTAAAGAAAAATCAAAACTACACTAGGGTTTCATGAATAATCCTAAATACAATAATTAGCAACTCATCTTTTGGATGAAAGCCATCGGGTAGGAATAGGAAGATGTTACCATCCACATCCTCTCCATCTTCTTCTTCCTCCTCCAAAGATTGTAAAAAAGATACTTATTTTCGGCCAGCCAACACCTTCTTATAGGTGTATTCCCGAAATTAGGGTTATGGGTTGAGTTGGACCTCTAGTGCAACTCAGATTTCCTGGGTTAATTCTGACAGCCACTTCCGGTCGCGACTGGGTTCAACCCGTATGGAATTTGGAAATGTGCACAACATGATAGATGTAGATTAGGAAGCCTTCTGTCCTGTCCCGAAGATTTGAGATTATTTGAACTTGTCTGGAATATTTACTGAATATTCTTCGGAGCATCGACGGACCAGTTTCCCGGCATCTGTTTATCTTCATATTCTTGAAACCTGCTATTAATTTGTATAGAATCTCGCAAAGTGTCCAACAGAAAAGGTGTTCATCTTAAAGTCTTCTATAAGTCCTCCAAATTGCAGGAATTTAGGATTTATCTGGAGAATTGGGTGAATTCTTTTCAAACTGACAGTGGAGCGGCGTAATTTCCACATATTAGTCTTTTTCTGTATTGTCTAACTTGAATCTTCATTAAATCTGAAATCAATTAACAAACTATCAAATACAAACACTCTCAGGCTAACAAATGTAAATTAAGAGGTTTAAGTATGAATATTTAGTGACTCATCACACCCCCTAACTTACACTTTGCTAGTCCTCGAGCAAAGAAAATATAAAAGAAAGCAATAAATCTAACTAGCCACTTTCGTAGGTCTCACGATTACAGTTAGTATGTGCAACAAGCCTTTAAACCCCTGGGTTACCCCAGTGGAGGAGTTATAGTCTCTTGAGGGTTTTCAGGGATGACACCCACAAACATCTATACATTCCCTTGAATATATCATTAGAAATCCATCATAATATTCATCAACTCTAATGCATGAAATAGAAATAATATCCATGAATAAACCTTTCAACTCATAGTCACATAAAAATATAGTGAATCAAAATATGTCATAACATATTTCCAACACTTCAACATATTTAATCATGATTAAAAATAACTTTAACACTCCCGTGTGTGAATGTGGTTCCACATGCTTCAGAGTATCAATCATATCTAAACACTTCAACTATTCAAGATCACAATCATAGCCAACAAATATCTTCCAATTATCACATAGCAATCTCTGGGTTTTTTTTCTTTTTTTTTACAGGAATTTCAAGTGTTTTACGCGAACAACACACCTTGTTAGGCACCTTGCCCGGTTACTAAGTATGAAACCCTTATATTTTTTCCTTTTTTTTACAGGAAATTCAACCGTTTTACGCGAACACCACGCTGGTTAGGCACACTGCCCGGTTACTAAGTTGAAAGTCCTTTTTTTTCACATACTCAGATAATTGCATGTGTTAATGTATTTTCTGTATCATGACATAGAATTATAAATCTATCCTAGTATCATGCTTAGAATCTAATATCAATCCCTTAACATGTGGAAGTGAACATGTGCATTAGGATATGTCAAGTAATCCTTAAATCATGGTAAAAGTGTTAAAGTATAGGAATAATATCATGCATAGCAAAAATTTACTATTTCTTATATGACATACAAGTCTCAGAATAATTCATAAAATAAATTTCTAAAACATGCACATTTGTGAAATCCTATCCTAATTTCATTCTTTTGACATAATTCAAGGGATGTATAATATTTGGTTACCAGAAAAAAAAATATGAGCATGAAATTTGTGAATGCTACCCCCAACTTAAATGTAATTGTCCCCAATTACACTAAGTCATAAAAACAAATCAAAGAATAAAGGGCAGAGATAACCATAATGAAGGCCTCAGAAATCGATTTCTCTCTCTTCCAATTTTACGTTTAGGCACCGATGGTCATTTAATAAATACTTCATTCCCCACCATACCCTGTCACAAAAATATACACCTTTCCAAAAAGATCAAATATAACTAATAAAAGTCCAAAAAGGTATTAGAATCATAGAAAATTTCGGCATAGTCTCCTTTGTATTTTCATGATATATTAATCTGTACAAACATTCATCACACAAAATAGCTAATGCACAGGAAATTGGAAAGGCGATGACAGTAGCATCATATATCATCATCTAGACATCACAAAATAAGAAATAAAGGACCAAAATATCTAAGCAGGGCAACCGTCAGTTATCATCCGCATAAAACATCATCACACACACGACGCCCGTCCGCGTCGAGATCAGAAATGAAATCGGCGAAAATAAGGAGAATTTAACATCGGATGTTGCTCTAGGACGTCTAGAAGATCAAAGAATGCTCAACATGGTCCTGATTGAAGATCTAAATCGTCCGATCAAAAATCAGATCATTGTGGCACCTGGGTCATGTTCGGCAACAATCGGACGGCTGAAACTCATCGGCGATGGATCAACGGCAAAACATCATCGCCGGAGGATTTGGAAGGTATAGGAAGAATCGTGGTAGCCTGGTGAACTCATCTATGTAGTCTGATTGTGGAATTGAAGCTCTCAGGTGGAAGATTAGAGATGGTCGGCGCGGTTAAGGATCGTCAAAAGTGGGTTCCGGTGATCCAGACATCAATGGAGGTAGGGGATAGTGGAGGAAGGATTGTGGATGTATGGGGAACTCTCCAATGGTGGTGGATGGACGAATTGAGCTTCCAGCCGACGGATTGAAGGTGGTCGGATAGATGGTTTCGTCGGAGCTTGAAGCCAATGATCCCGACGGCAATGAATGGTTTTGATGGTGGAGAAAGGTTCGTGGTGGCCTGAAGAAGGTTCTGGAGGTGTTTTGGGGCAATGGGAGGCCGTGGATGGGGGTCTCGACGACAGCCAAGGGGCTCACCAGCGTCGGAGGAGACAACGATGATGCTGAAGAAGGTCATGGGAGGGTAGGGGGAAGGATGGCGAAGGTGTTGGTGGTGATTTGGAGGTATGAAGGTGTCCGGAGAGGATGCGATGGGCGGCGCTGGGTAACGGCTTGGGGACGAGCCGATGAAGCGGATCGAGCCGAGACGACGAGGAACAGTTCGGGAGGAGAGAGAAACTCCAGCGGAAAATAAGGAAAAATAGGAAGAAGGTGGAGAACAATTCCAGGAAAATATGGGGAAAATCCTAAAAATCAGGGAAAAATCGTAAAAATTAAATAAAATTCTAAAAAGCTAAGGAAAAATCCTAAAAACTGGGTTGCCTCCCAGAAAGCGTGTAAGTTTACGTCTTTCGCTAGACGCTCCTGAAATAAAATTTAGGAGGCCGATGATTCCATGTGAAGAAATACATGGCCCGGATCATGGTGAAGGTATGCAGACATGCTTGATGAAAGAATAAACAAAAGTCCTTAGCAAACATATAATTGGAAATTTTGATATGATCTTTGATGAAAGGACGATAGGAATTGGCATAGTCTTCACTCATAACAAGGTTCTCCTCCTCACAAAGTTCAACTAACGGGGATGATATTAAAGGTAGAATCTCAAACTGAGACTTTAGAGAAGGAATATTGCTAACACCCTCATCCTCAATATGTTTATCGCTAATATGCACATCATCATCATATAGAAGTTTAACTTGAGGTTCCCGACATGGGGTGTCACTAATATGCTCATCCTCATTATGATCATTGTTAATAGACATATTATCATCATGAACAACCGACGATTTAACATAACAACCCTCATCATCACTATCATAAAAAAAACTTGCTTTATAAGAATGACCGAAATACATATAAGGCCTAGAATGTACAACCGGGTAGCATTCATCAACATCTTCAACTGTATCATCCAAAGTTGGGAAAACAATATTTTTAGCAGTTGGCAAAACATTATCAATAGCATCATGAGCTGGCAGCATCACAAGCATTATAGCATGCGTCAACATCATTAGAAAGATAAGCATCACGATTATTGTCATCATAAAGAAGAGGCATAGAATCATATCCATCCACTATATCATCAAAAGAGTGACTTACGTTAGCTAGTTGTCTGGACGGGACTTCTAACTTGTCTATCAATTGTGAGTTTTTAACTTGATCAATTATAAATGGCTGTTGTTGTATTTGTGACTGATCATTGAAGGGGTTCTCAATTTTGTCACGTTCCCTAGAAAGTCTATCCTCAGCCAAGGATTTATGAAATTCTACTAAGGAATTATTAATTTCTTTCATTACCTTAAGAATATCATCCAAAGTTGGCTCTTGTTATGCTTGTGATGCAGGGTGAACATGCGGCTCATAGCAGTATTGTTGCGGAGGTTGTGCTTGAAAAGGATATGGTGATGCAAAATTAGGTGCAAAATCTTGGGCCGGTGGTTCTATGTTCCATCGTTGAATGTTAGGAGGCTGGTAATGTGAGGGCCCGTCCATCTGACCTGGCTCGACCACGTGGGTCGAGGGCCATTTTTTTGTTGGTTTGGTTCCGCGTCGGGTACAATCGGGCGATCGTATGGCGGTTTCGACCCCAGGGGCATTTTGGTAAATATGCCCCTGGTGGTCAGTTTCACACCCACATTTCACACACGGCCTTGGATTGATGTATGTGTTTGATTAGAATCTTAAGGGTGCGTCCGATCGGAAGATCGGAGCTCGATCGAGAAAGATCGAATCGGACGGCTGAGATCGATCCGAATCTCTATACAAGCCTTGTCCCTTTCTCTCTCTTTCCTTCTCTTCTCCTGTCATTTTATCTCTCTCTCTCTCCTACGGCTGTGCTAGGGCTTCAGAGCGCGGCTTTCAAGGCGGGGATCTGGGCGGTTCGACTGGCTGAACGCGTGGAAGAGCTGCCCTACTTGCTCGAGTAGGTGTTTCTACCTCGATCTCGTGATCGGGTTCTCCTAGGATAGGTTTAATGCCTTTTTGCTGTAGGAATACTTGTTAGAGTGTTATGTAGCTAATTACACATGTGTTGTGAACGGTTTGAAGTATTCCTACCTTGCGATTTCCGTATTCTAACGGCTGGTTTCCGTATTATCGCCGTTTTATCGGTTTTCGCCCGTTTTGACCTAGATAGGAGATTTAACCATAAAAAATGTGATTTCTTTACACCATTGGATTCCCCATCGTTAATTACACATGCTTGCAAAGTTTCATCAACTTCCAACTTGATTTGATCCTTGAAATCCAAAAAATTAGATTTCCGGCACTGTTTTTACACCATTGGATTCCCCATCGGTGGATCGACCGTCAAGCGTTGATACGCTCTTTCTGGGCCTGACGGTCGGCCATCGGATCGACCGTCAGGCTCTGTGTGGTTTTTAGTCTCCCAGGGTCGATGCATGGATCGACCGCGGGATCTCCTCTTTTTCCGATTTGCCTCACGGTCGACCGTCGGATCGACCATCAGGCTCTGTTTGGTTTCAGGCTTCCCAAGGTCGATGAGTGGATCGACCGTCGCCCTTATGGTTTTCCTCGTTTTGGTCTCACGGTCGACCGTTGCATCGACCGTGACATCGATCGTGGTCTCACGGTCGACTGTCGGATCGACCGTCGCATTGACCGTGGGCCCTTGAGCATTGTTTTCTGGCTTCTCTTGAATGGCTTTCATTTGTTATTGTTATCTAAACATGTTGGGGAGCATGTATGTTGTTTTCATGGAGTTTTCAAATGATTTCTAGTGAGATTGAGAAATGAATCGCATGTGCATCCCTTTTGAGTAAATTGATGGTTTGGCTTGCATTTAAATACATGTTTGATTGGTAATTAAATGCTTAATTGATTGCTTAGCCATTAGCTAGCTATGAGTGCTAGCTAATGTGAAATTGTGCAACCTTAGCCTGTTGCCGGCGAGTGCAGAGGGCTATTGTATATCTGTTGAGCCTATAACTGATGTGTGGCATTTAGAAACATCTAGGGTAGATGTTTGAATAGGTTCATGCATTGTATGCATTAGACGCATATGAGGTTAGGCGGGCGATGGGTTTGATCGCCGATCCGAGGATCTCGGGTAGCTCAGATCTAGCCTTAGGACCGTGGCTGGGTAGTCGGGATTAGGGTGTGATTGTACAGCGGAATCTCATGTTATTGACGACTTGCGATAGTTGACTCTGATCAATGTTTGAGGTTTAGAGGTCGTGTTGTCTTCCAAGGCTAAGTGCTAAGGATGGATGTCGACGAGTTCCCGACATGGTTCCCCAAGGCATGGTAACCCTGCTTGGGTAAGGGTGATCCTGCATGTTACTGTTCGTTAGCCTCCTGATAACTTGTTCAGGAGAGAGGTTTCATGACAGGAGCCCTTGGGACATCGACAGGGTTGTGGGACCCGTAGCATCCGTTAGACTTGAGCGGGGAGACAACACTGTTGTTGTTTTCCTCCTTTCTGTGTGCCGTAGAATAGAACCCTACTGAGCTTATAGCTCACTCCTACCCGGGCTGCTTTTGCAGTTGCAGGCGCCAGTTCTTCTTCTGTGGAGCCGGTGGGATCGGCCTTTGGTGGCGCGAGTACGTCCAAAGGTGTTTGAGGTTACTGGAAGATAAACTATTGTACTTTTTGCTAGTTTGTTTATTGTAAACATCTTCAAGGACTTTTGGGATTATTGTATAAATCTTTCCTTTGGAGGAGTTTGATAAGAATCTTGTATCAGTACAACTTGATGTATATATATGAATTGAATATCTGTTTCACCTCTGGAATATAATCTGTTTAAATTATCTGTCTTTTCCGCTTTGTATCACGCCAATTGGAGATGAATAGTGATAGGAATCCTCATGCCTTGTCCTGGATGGGTTTTCTGGGTCGGGGTGTGACAACTTGGTATCAGAGCAGGCTGTAGGTCCCAGGGATAGGATGAGGCTTGCGGTTAAGGTTTTGAGCGCGGTTTGGGATAGTTCTAGGAGTAGAGCATCCCTGTGTGCTTGTTCGTGCTCATGTGTGTTATCCTTTTGCTTTATTGATTGCTGTTGTGTTTTGATTTCTTACGGGTGGACACTTGTCGTCTCTGGTAAAAGTGCAGATGACAGAGAGCCGGGCTAGCTGTCCAGTCTTGGGTCGTGGTAGTGCGCGCGATGAGCGCGCCACCCGACGGGCCTTAGGGGCCAACGCAGCCGTTCCCAGTGTACCTGCACCAGAGCCAGAGCCGAGGATTGAGGTCGTGATGGAGGAGGATGCTTCTTTCATCGCCGAGGAGGTCTCTCCTCCACTCGACCAGCGTGCTGTTGTGACAGCGGTTGTCGACTTCTAGAGGCTAAACCCGCCTAGGTTCAGCGGTGCTGGAGGCGACCCAGCGGTGGCGGACGACTGGCTGGAGGGAGTCAGTCGCGTCCTTGACACTCTGTTCGTCCAGGATGACCGGATCCGGGTCAGACTTGCCACGTTCCAGCTCGACGGGGATGCTTTGGACTGGTGGCGCTCTGTTCAGGCTGCCAGGGACGGAAGTGACCCACCGTGGGTCGTGTTTCGTTCGTCTTTTCTCGGTGCGTTCTTCCCCGCAGTGCACGCTTGACCCTTGTCCGTGAGTACCAGACCCTTTCTCAGGGTACGCGGCTAGGTTCACGAGACTTGCCAGATTTGCCGGAGCGGTGTCGGCGGACACTCCTGCCAGAGCTGAGCAGTTCCAGTGGGGGCTTAGGCCTGAGCTCAGGCGGCTGATCGCGTCTCAGCGCGCTAGCACGTACGCAGAGGGGTTGGATTGTGCCTTAGCAGTTGAGGCTTAGTTGCAGGAGCCGGGGCCCAGGGCAGTCCAGCCGGCGTCGTCTGCGAGCACCAGTGGCGGAGGCCAGCCACAGAGAGCAGCTCAGGGCAGGAGAGGTTCGTAGAGGCAGCAGAGATACCCACGACGCCAGCAGCCCTACCAGCGTCACCCACCCCAATACCAGCAGTAACCCAGGCAGGGAGGCCAGCCACTTCTCACGGCTGGGCCTCAGGGGCAGACGTCCGGGGAAGTAGGCCAGAGCCAGCAGCTAGCGCTTGGACCTCCCGTGTGCTTCGAGTGCCAGCAGCCAGGGCACTTTCGCGCGAGACTATCTGACGTTGAGGGCACAGTTCGTTTGTGGCGGAGAAGGCGGAGGATGGCGGATACTAGGAGCCGGGAGAGGCAGAGGTCGCGGTGGAGGTCGAGGCGGGCCCAGAGGGGGAGTCTACGCACTTCCAGACTGCGATTACCCAGACCGAGTTCAGCCACCTTTCCAGCCCTACCAGTACCCGCCACCCCAGCAGACTTTAGCTCTTCTACCAGCCCCAGTTGACCCAGAGGGAGAGTCCTTTCAGCTTTTCAGTTCACTCGTAGATGTTCTGATAGATTCTGGGGCGTCTCATTCCTTTGTAGCTAGCGAGTGTGTGACATCGCTAGGGCTAGAGACTGAGCCACTTGGAGTCACACTACACCTAGACACACCGGTCGGCGGAGGGGCTTGTGTTGAGCAGATCTGCCGTTCTTGCGAGTTGGAGGTTGGGGGCCTCCGTGTCTTTCTAGACCTTCGGGTGCTAGACATGGTCGGGTTCGACGTGATTCTCGGTATGGATTGGCTGACTTCATACCGAGCCGTCATCGACTGTGGCCGTCGCAGGGTGACTGCTTGGACACCTGACGGAGCTCGTTTTGTTTTGCTGGGGGATCGCTAGTCGGCCGATTCCCTCTTGTGTGGTTGCTTTCCCAGGCGTGAGGGCCAGCTGACAGCTTTACTGGCACGCCTTTCCTTGTTCACTGCAGAGGGCAGTCGAGAGAGCAGTTTGACTGCAGTAGTTTGTGAGTTTGCTGACGTCTTCCCAATGAAGCTACCGGGCCTTCCTCCTTCCAGAGCAGTAAACTTCCAGATAGATCTTGTACCGGGTACCGGGCCGATCTCTCTGCCAGCCTTCAGGATGGCACCAGCAGAGCAGAGGGAGCTGAGGGTCCAGCTGGACGGGTTGATCGGCAGAGGTTTCATCTGCGCCAGCACGTCACCTTGGGCAGCTCCTGTGTTATTCACAAAGAAGAAGGACGGTACGCTTCGTTTTTGCGTTGATTACAGGAAGCTGAACAGGGTGACAATGAAGAACAAGTATCCGATCCCGAGGATCGATGACTTGTTTGACCAGCTCCGAGGCTCTTCGGTCTTTTCAAAGATCAATCTCCGTACCTGCTATCACCAGTTGAGGATTCGGGATTGCGACATCCCGACGGCTTTCTGTATGAGGTACAGGTTGTACGAGTTCACGGTGATGCCGTTCGGTTTGACGAACGCACCAGCGGCGTTCATAGATCTGATGCAGAGGGTCTTTCGACCGTACTTAGATCAGTTTGTGGTGGTTTTCGTCGACGACATCCTAGTCTACTCACATACCGCGGAGGAGCACGAGCAACATCTGAGGACACTGTTGCAGTTGTTGAGGGGGCATAGGCTATATGCCAAAGCCTCAAAATGTGAGTCTGGCTTCCAGAGGTACAGTTTCTGGGGCACGTGGTGTTAGCGGCAGGCATCTCAGTTGATCCGGCCAAGGTGGAGGCAGTACTATAGTGACAGAGACCGACGACAGTGTTCGAGGTCCGCAGCTTCCTCGGCTTGGCGGGTTACTACAAGAGATTCATGCGGGACTTCTCCAGGGTTGCAGGGCCGCTGACCAGGTTGACACAGAAGGCGGTCCCATTTGTTTGGGACGAGGCGTGCGAGCAGGCGTTCATCCAGTTGAGGGCTAGGCTGATGAGTGCACCGATCCTGATAGTTCCAGAGCGAGGCGTCGGCTACAGTGTCTTTTACGATGCCAGTGGGGAGGGTCTAGGCTGTGTGCTTATGCAGGAGGGCCATGTGGTGGCCTACGGTTCCAGGCAGCTGAAGACCCATGAGAGGAACTATCCAATCCACGATCTCGAGCTTGCAGCGGTTGTCTTCGCTCTGAAAACGTGGCGGCACTATCTCTACGGTGAACGGTTGCTAGTGTACTCTGATCATAAGAGTTTGAGGCACGTGTTCACCCAGCGTGACCTCAACCTCAGGAGCTGCGGTGGATGGAGCTATTAGAGAACTACGACTTCGAGTTGCATTACCACCCTGGTAAGGCAAACGTCGTAGCAGACGCTCTCAGCAGGCAGACCAGAGACAGCAGAGTGACCTTGGCAGCGATGTCAGCTCGGCAGTGGCAGATGCTAGAGACAGTTAGTCAATACGGGCTTGACTTCGAGGACCAGGCGACAGGTGGTTTCTTGTATGCTGTTTGTAACATTCCAGTTCTTTTGGCCAGAGTGATCGAGGCACAGGCTGGAGACCCAGAGCTCGTGGAGACCAGTGCTGCGGTCGGCACCGAGCACACGGTTGAGGGCTGGACAGTGTCGGCAGACAGTAGTTTACTCTTCAGGGGCAGAGTTGCAGTTCCAGCAGACCCGACGTTGCGAGAGGAGATCCTTCACGAGTTCCACCACTCCTGTTTCGCCATTCACCCGGGGAGCATCAAGATGTACCACGATCTTCGCCGACAGTTCTGGTGGTGCGGGATGAAGAGGTTAGTGGCTGAGTTAGTTTCCAGATGCCTCACCTGTCAGAAGGTGAAGGCAGAGCACAGACGGACCCCAGGGTTGTTGCAGCCACTTCCAGTGCCAGAGTGGAAGTGGGAACATATCGCTATGGACTTCGTCACCGGGCTACCCAGGTCACCGAGGGGGAATGATGCGATTTGGGTCATCGTCGGCCGACTGATCAAATCGGCTCATTTCCTCTCCATGAAGACGACGGATCCAATTGCCAGACTGAGCCAGACGTACATTGACGAGGTGGTATGATTGCACGGCATCCCAGTGTCGATAGTGTCAGACAGAGATCCCAGATTCACCGGCAGGTTCTGGAGCAGCTTCCAGGACTCCTTGGGGACGGCACTGACTTTCAGCACTGCTTTTCACCCTCAGACAGACGGACAGTCAGAGCGGACTATCCAAATCTTGGAGGACATGCTCAGGGCATGTGTGCTAGACGCTGGAGGTACTTGGGAGCAGCACATGACTCTGGTAGAGTTTGCCTACAACAACAGCTTTCAGGCCAGTTTGGGTTTTGCACCCTTTGAGGCGTTGTATGGCAGGCCGTGTCGCTCACTGGTGTGTTGGACAGAGGTTGGGGAGGCATCCCTTACCGGTCCGGACATCATCAGACATTCGTCAGAGAGGTTGGCTCAGATCAGACAAAGGCTTCTGGCAGCGCAGAGCAGGCAGAAGAGCTACGCAGATCGCAGGCGACGACCCCTGGAGTTCGCAGTTGGCGACAGAGTGCCACTGAAGGTGTCCCCGCGCAGAGGGTCGATCAGGTTTGGTAGCAGGGGCAAGCTGGCGCCGAGGTTCATGGGTCCTTTTGAGATCGTCAGGCGCATTGGAGCAGTCCACCCCACCTTCCATGTATCTATGCTGAGGAAGTATATTCCAGATCCTTCTCACGTGATCAGACACGACGACATTGAGATGGAGGAGGACGCCACCTACATAGAGCAGCCAGTGCAGATCTTGGACAGACGGGATCAGGTGCTGAGAGGCAGATCGTTATCGTTGGTCATGGTCAGATGGAGGCATGTCAGTGCAGAGAGTCTGACATGGGAGCGAGAGGATCGCATGCGTCGGGAGTTTCCCTGACTGTTCACCTCTTCAGGTAGTTTCTTGTTGTGGGCGTTGGCGCCCCTAGTTGTAGCCTTGTTTGTGCAGGTAGGCCTAGTTGTTTCTTTCTCCCCGACTTCCACCTTGAATTTCGGGATGAAATTCTTTTAAGGTTGTTAGGTTGTGAGGGCCCGTCCCTCTGACCTGGCTCGACCATGTGGGTCGAGGGCCATTTTCCTGTTGGTTTGATTCCGCGTCGGGTACGATTGGGCGATCGCATGACAGTTTTGACCCCATGGGCATTTTGTTAAATATGCCCCTGGTGGTCAGTTTCACACCCGCGTTTCACTCACGGCCTTGGATTGATGTATGTGTTTGATTAGAATCTTAAGGGTGCGTCCGATCGGAAGATCAGAGCTCGATCGGGAAAGATCGAATCGGACGGCTGAGATCGATCCAAATCCCTATATAAGCCCTGTCCCTTTCTCTCTCTTTCCTTCTCTTCTCCTGTCATTTTCTCTCTCTCTCTGTCTCCTACGGCTGTGCTAAGGCTTCGGAGTGCGGCTTCCGAGGCCCAGATCTTGGCGGTTCGACTGGCTGGACGCGTGGAGGAGCTGCCCTACTTGCTCGAGTAGGTGTTTCTACCTCGATCACGTGATCGGGCTCTCATAGGATAGATTTAATGCCTTTTTGCTGTAGAAATACTTGTTAGAATGTTATGTAGCTCATTGCACATGAGTTGTGAATGGTTTGAAGTATTCCTACCTTGCGATTTCCGTATTCTAACAGCTGGTTTCCGTATTATCGCCGTTTTATCGGTTTTCACCCGTTTTGACCTAGATAGTAGATTTAACCATCAAAAATATGATTTCTTTGCACCATTGGATTCCCCATCGTTAATTACACATGCTTGCAAAGTTTCATCAACTTCCAACTTGATTTGATCCTTGAAATCCAAGAAATTGGATTTCTGGCACTGTTCTGATGAACTGTGCCTAAGGCTTGCCGGTCGATCGGTGGATCGACCATCAAGCGTTAATACGCTCTTTCTGGGCCTGACGGTCGACCGTCGCATCGACCATCAGGCTCTGTGTGGTTTTTAGTCTCCCAGGGTCGATGCATGGATCGACCGCGGGATCTCCTCTTTTTCCAATTTGCCTCACGGTCGACCGTCGGATCGACCGTCAGGCTCTGTTTGGTTTCGGGCATCCCAGGGTCGATGAGTGAATCGACCGTCGCCCTTATGGTTTTCCTCGTTTTGGTCTCACGGTCGACCGTTGTATCGACCGTGACATCGACCGTGGCCTCACAGTCGACCGTCGCATCGACGGTGGGTCCTTGAGCATTGTTTTCTGGCTTCTCTTGAATGGATTTCATTTGTGATTGTTATCTAAACATGTTGGGGAGCATGTATGTTGTTTTCATGGAGTTTTCAAAGGATTTCTATTGAGATTGAGAAAAGAATCGCGTGTGCATCCCTTTTGAGTAAATTGATAGTTTGGCTTGCATTTAAATACATGTTTGATTGGTAATTAAATACTTAATTGATTGCTTAGTGATTGCTCGCAAACGTCGTCGTTAAAACGTTGCTGACCTCAATCAAATCTTAAATTTATATCCTTGTTCAATCACTAATACTACAATGTAGACTAGTGGTGAAATCCGGAGTCGAACCACAGGGAATTACTAGGAAAACCAAAATCAACTCTCAAAACTCTAGATCTAAACCAAACACTTCAAGAATAGATTGAGCTAACAGAAATTATCTAAGAAAGCAAAAGAAAATATTAAGGTTTTAATCAGATGGAGAAAGATGTCTTAGGAAATACACAATCCACCCTAGTTTCACCCTTAATCTTCCATAGTTATCATCTTGATCACTTCTCTAAGTATTATGGATCGTATGGCTACAAGCTCACACGAATCCCTAAAAGAAGGTTTTATGTTTCCTACGGCATAACCTATCTTTGTTTGGCATAAATCATCTTCGGTCCTACCATTATCTTAAGTTATTCTACTCCTAATGACCTTAGCATGACTTATCTTCACGTAGCATAGATTATCTCAAAGGTAAATCACAAACCACATGCAAACTATCTCATGAATCTCTACACTCAAGTACAACCATCATGTAGGACTAATAATACGTCAACGGAACTCTGTTCCTTCAACTCTATAATCATTAAAACCATATTCATGAGATTATACTTAGAGAAGTTCACAAAAATCCAACTAAGAAAGATCAAAAGTTACACTAGGGTTTCATGGTATTCCTAAGAACAAGAAAACTAGCCACTCATCTCTTGGAAATCAGCCATAGGTGTAGAAGATGAAGCCGTCGATCCCCGCGGAAAGATCACCGTCTTCAAAACCCTAACCTTCTCCTCCAAAAGTGCTCCAAAAGATGATAATTTTTGGCTGGAATCACCCCTTAATATAATAGAAACCCTCAACCCCAGAATTAGGAGTTATATTTGGACTTAAACTCTAATTTCCCTAAATTCCGGGTCGCTGACGTCATCGGAGCGATCGATCGGACTCAAACCGATCGAGCGGACTTCCCAATTTGACTGGGTTAATAACTGCCACGTCATCAGCTTCCTTATTCTTCAACTTCTACTCGGAATTCCGATTTGTAGTCAATGCTGAAGCTAATTTATATGCAATCTGAGAAAGTCTTCAACAGGAAAGTTCTAGATCTGGAAGGCTTCTGTCATTTCCCAAAATTTCATAATATTCTGAGTTATATAGAATATTTCGAGAATATTCTCTTCAGCATCGACGGAGCAGCATTCCAGCTTATGTATCTTCATGTATTCTTCAAATCTGCTGTCAGACCATCAGGAATATCGCAAAGTGTCCAACATGAACATTGTAGATCTTGAAGTCTTCTATCATGTACTAAATTTTCAGAATATTTGGACTTATACCGAATATCTGGCGAATATTGTCCTGACAGGCGACGAAGCAGTCTTTATCAAATAAATTCATTTTCTTACTTGAAACTCTTGTATTTCTTCTCAAAACCTATTTAAACCTGAAATCAACTAACAAACTATTAAATACAAAGACTCTAGGCCTAACAAAGGTAATTTAAGGGGTTTAATTAGGAATAATTAGTGACTTATCACACCCCCCAACTTACACTTTGCTAGTCCTCGAGCAAAAAAAATATAAAAAGAAAGCAATAAATCTAACTAGCCACTTTCGTAGGTCTCACGATTGCACTTAGCATGTGCAACAAGCCTTTAAACCCCTGGGTTACCCTAGTGGAAGAGTTATAGTCTCTTGAGGGTTTTCAGGGATGACACCCACAAACATCTATACATTCCCTTGAATATACTATTAGAAATTAATCACAATATTTATCAACTCTAATGCTTGAAATAGAAATAATATCCATAAATATACCCTTCAACTCATACTCACATAAAAACATAGTAAATCAAAACATGTCATGACATATTTCCAACACTTCAACATATTTAATCATGATTAAAAATAACTTTAACACTCCTGTGTGTGAATAGGGTTCCACATGCTTCAGAGTATCAATTATATCCAAACATTTCAACCATTCAAGAATACGAACTTGGCCAAGTACATATTTTCATTCATCACTTTGCAATCTTTTTTTCATTTTTTTTTTCATATATGACATGTGCAATGTTATGATTTCTTAAGCTTTCTTCATGGTCCATGTAACGAAATTCAAGCCAGTGACTCCCAAACCAGACGGTTTTAGGGCACTAAGTGTAGAACACTCTTCAGACTCTAATGCTCAAACCATGAAGGCTACAAATCATAACTAGTCATTTTTTTTTTCAGGAATTTCAACTATTTTACGCGAACAACACACCTTGTTAGGCACATTGCCCGGTTACTAAGTATGAAACCCTTTTTGCATATAAAACTCTCTTTTCTTTTCTTTTTTTTCAATTGCATACTTCTCATGTAACATGGTATAAGATCATAATCTATCATAGTATCATGCTTAGAATCTAATCTCAACTTATCAAAATGTGGAAGTGAACATGTGCATTAGGATATGTCAAGTCATCCTTAATTCGTGGTAAAAGTGTTGAAGTATAGAAATAATATCATGCATAGCAAAAATTTAGCTATTTCTTATATCACATATGAGATCAGAATAAATCATAAAATATATTTCTAAATCAAGCATCTTTCATCAATAAATATCACAATTTCATTCTCATGACATCAACTCAAGGGTGTATAAAGTTGGTTATCAGAAAATATAAACATGAAATTTATGAATGCTACCCCCCAACTTAAATGTAATTGTCCCCAATTACACTAAGCCATAAAAATAAAGTAAGGAATAAAGGGTAGAGATAACCATAATAAACGCCACAAAAATAGTTTTTTTCTCCCTCTTCCAATGTAAATTTAGGCACCGCCGTCATGGAATAAAGACTGCCTTCCCCACCATAATTTGTCATAAAAATAGATACCTTTCCAAAAAGATCAAATATAACAATAAAAGCCCAAAAAGGTATTAGAATCATTGAAAATTTCGGCAGAGTCTCCTTTGTATTTTCATGATATATTAATCTGTACAAGCATTCGCCACACAAAAATATAACATGTACAAATAAATAGTAAAGGAGATAATAGATCAAAATAATATTCTAGACATCACATATAAGGAAATAAATAACCAAAATATCAAAGCAGAGCAACCATCAGTTATCATCCGCAAAACTATACATCTCACCCACGGTTGCGCACCCGCGGCGAAATTGGAGGTCGAGATCGGCGGAAATAAAGAGAAACGAACACACAGGAGGTTGCTCTAGGATGTCTAGCAGATCAAAGAATGCTCAACATGGTCCTGATCGAAGATCTGTACGCTCGGATTGAAAATAGGAACGTTGGAGTACGTGGATCACATCCTGGAAGAATGGACGGCTGAAAGCTTGCCGGCGATGGGTCAACGGTGAAACGGCTTCGCCGGAGTACGGGAAGGGTGGGGATGGAGTCGTGGAAGCCCAAGGATATCTCCAAGGTGGTCTGATCGAAGAATGGGGACCTATACGCGATAGATCGGAGGTGATCACCGCGGAGGAGGTGATGGCCGGAGATTGATTCCGGCGATCCAGACATCAATCGAGGTTGGCAAGGATCTAGGAAGGATCATGGAGGGCCAACTAACTATCCGATGGCGGCTGATTGAAGAATTGGGCTCCTAGACGCTGGATTGAAGGTCGCTGGCGGGATGAAGATCGCGGTGGCTGGACGCCGGAGATAGAGGCGGCAATGTTGAGTTTTGATGGTGGTGGAAGGGTCGTGGGGGTGGAAGGAAGCTTCTGGAGGTGGTACACGGCGGTGAACGGGTGTGGGTGATGGTGAAGACGATGGCCGAGTGCCTCGCCGGTGTCGGAAGAGAGGGTGTCGAGGGAAGAGGAAGACGGGGATTAAACGGTGGAAGGTTGGCGGAGGTCTCGGTGGTATTTTGAGGGGTTGGGGATGGCCAGAGATGCAGCGATGGGCGGCGGTGGTCGTCGGCTCGGGGACGAGCCGATGAGCCGGGACGACGAGCCGCGGGAGAAAGAGAGAACGGAAGGAGAGAGGAAAATCAAGGAAAATAAAGGAAATTCGGGAAAAAGCCGAAAAAATGGAAGAAAATCATGGAAAAATCCTAAAAATTTAGGAAAATATGAAAAAATTATAAAACTTGGGTTGCCTCCCAAGAAGCGCGTAATTTTGAGTCATTCGCTAGACTTCCCGAAAAGGTGCAATTATAGCATGGCTCCGTCAATCCGACGGCATCGATCACCCCAAATAGAATAATTTCCTCCATATAATGCTTGAAACCAACCTCACGCCCACAGTAAATCAAGTAGTTGATGATGTAGGTTAAGAAAGCCTTTCCTCCCAACAAGAGAACTAGAGACCCCGCCCAGTCTAAAATGCAACCTATCGTCATGTTTCATCTTGCAACCCGGTCTACAGTATTTGCCCCCAATAATAGTGAAACTATCATTCGAGTGAACTGGAAGTGGAAGGTCAAATATAGATAAAAGAAGCGGTGAAGTCAGTGATGATGGTGCAAATATAGAGAAAAGAGGAGGTGGCTCAACCTTAGGATACACTGCCGCATCTGTGTAAAGGTGAGTGTCGGGATAATAAGCACACAATTGGCCCGTATCTATCACAGGTACGGGAGTAAAAAATAGCGGTGAAAGGGGTTCAACCATCCCAAAAAATAGTTTTTATTTCCGCAATATACCGATCGAGTGATTGGTCGGGCAAGATGTGTGTTTTGATATCATATTTCGATTGTGCGGTGTTCAAATCAACATCATCATCAGAATCAGAAGCATAGGCATTCAAGATATCAGATAACGTATCATTCTCCACTTCAACATCATCATCCTCAGAATCCTCAAACTCATACTCATTCAGAATCACAGCCAATCTAGCATTATGCAATTCAACATCATAATCATCATTGTCAGAATCATATTCCTTCAAAATCTCAGATACTCTATCATTGTGCAGTGTAGCATCACCATCATCATCATCATCAGAGTCATAATCCCTCAAAATCTCAGATAATCTATCAATCATTATAACATGAGATTTATCATCACAGCCGTTAGTCAAACTATCAACACGAAAGCATTCATTCTCACGCTTAGGCAAACATATAGTCTTAAAGATGTTCAGTTTAACATGCATATTACCAAAAGAGACATCCATGACACCAGTTCGACACTGAATATTGGCATTTGCAGTGGCCAAAAAGGGGCGTCCTAAGATGATAGGCACAGTCTTTCTGCAGTGAACAACGGGTTTCATATCCAAGACGACAAAGTCGACAGGGAAAAAGAAGTTGTCCACCTTAACCAATACGTCCTCTACGATACCTCTAGGGGTCTTAATAGACATATCAGCTAATTGCAAAACAACCGAGGTCGGTTTCAGTTCCTCCATCCCAAATTCCTTATAAAGGTAATAGGGCAAAATATTAACACTGGCTCCTAGGTCAAGAAGGGCACCATCAATCTGGTAGTCTCGTATGCAACATGGTATGGTAGGGGTACCAGGGTCCTTTAGTTTGGGTGGCGTGTCATGTCTCAAAATCGAACTGACTTGTTCAGGTAAAAGGATTTTCTTGTCTCTGTTGGGTTTTGTCTGGCGTTTATGAGTGCACAGATCCTTAAAAAATTTGGCATATGAAGGGATCTGACGAATGGCCTGAAGCAATGGTATGTTGATGTTGACCTGTTTGAAGATTTCAAGGGCGTCCTCTATAGCTTTTCGATCTTTGATAGTTGGATAGGGATCCTTAAGGGCCGCAGGAAAAGGCACTTTTGGTGTGTATGTGCGTGGGTAGGTTCATTTTCATCAACTGGATTTGGATCCACTTGATTAGGAGTACCATCAGGTTGCTGTGGGGGCAGAGACCGATCGGTCATACCAGTATCCGATCGATCGGAATAGTTCCGATCGGTCGGATCTGAGAGTGATCCGTCGCTCTGGGCAGTGTCAGGAAGTGTATCTACTTGCTTACCGTTCCTTAAGGTTACTACAGCTTGTGTACTTTCAAATTTCTGGTTATCAATGTGGTGTAGGGCCCTAGGATTGGTCATAGGTTGACTCGGTAAGTGACCCTCTTCTCTCTTATACATCGTGTTAGCCACTTGCCCTAATTGCGTCTGTAACTTGGATATAGATTGAGCATAGGAGGCTTCATCTCTTCCAAGTTTAGCTATACTGGCATCTAGGCTCTCAAACTTCACATTCATGGTTGCATTCATGGTTGTAAGTGTGCTCATGAGCATGTCAAACTATGTGTCAGAAGTCACTTGAGGGGTAGGAGGTGATGCAGTTTTCTGGTATGGTGCAGAATACCCAGGTGACGAATCTACAGAGGGTTTTAATGGGTATCTACTCGCAGGGGCCGTAAAGGAACTACTCTGTCCTTGGAAATTACTAGATTGATGTGGTGGTCTCCAACTAAAGTTGGGATGGTTTCGCCAACCAGATTTATAAGTATTCGCATACGGATTGTTCTCGGGTTTAGCCAAACCATATGCTGCGTTTACTTGCTCCTGAACGAACTCTGGGAATGATGAAGCCAAAGGACAGTCTGTGATAGGATGTTCAATACTAGAGCATAAGGCACATGTGCGAGGTTGATCCTGCGGCAGTGAAGGTGCTAGTGAAAAACTCATCTCCAATTTATCAAATCTTTTATTTAGAAGGGCTAACTGTGCAGAAAGGGCATCAGATGCAGATAATTCAAAAGCTCCCTTAGCTGTAGGTCGACTCCTAGGGTTTGTGTATTGTTGTTGAGAATCCACCGAAATTTGTTCATATAGGTCCCATAACTCATCATCATCTTTATCCAAAGGAATACCTCCACAACAAGCCTCAACACGAGTTTTACATCTCTCATTAAGGCCTCTATAAAACTTATGAGTTAATTCCCACTTATCAATATCATGATGAGGACATTTTCTCAAAAGGTCTTTAAATCTATCCCAGGCATCATGAAAAGACTCATCATCATATTGAACAAAAGTAAGGATTTCAGTCCGAAATTTTTCAGTTTTAATTATGGGGAAGAATTTCCTTAAAAATGCCTCTTGAAGTTGGTCCCAAGTTGTGATTGAGCGTGGAGGTAAACATTGAAGCCAGTGTTTAGCTTTATCTTTCAACGAGAAGGGGAAAAGTTTCAACTTAAAGGCGTCATCATTAAAGTTTTTCATTTTCAGTGTAGCAATGGTATCGATAAAATTGTGAATGTGCTCATATGGGTCCTCATTACTTAAACCATGAAAGTGGGGTAACATTTGAATCGTTTGGGGTCTAATCTCATAGTGTGAGGCTGTGATTGCAGGAGGATCAATGGAAGGAGTGTAAGTGTAGGCAGCGGGTAAGAAGTGATTTCTCAAAGGAACACGTTGTACCCCCCCATTGTTATTATTATTACCCTCCCTTCTCATATTAACATGAGGGTTGATGACATGTCCCTCATTTTCAGCCATGGTGACAAAGGTCTCGTGAATAGATTGCAAGTTCCTCAAAAATTGTTCACCTAAGGCTCTAGCTTTTCGGAGTGTGGTCTCTAGTTCTAGATCCAAAGGTTCCAGCGGGGTATTTAGTGATCGTCTACCTTGCGTGCAAGATCACACACAAACAGAGAAAAAGAAAATAGAAGATTCGGAGGAGAGGACAAACCCGGAAAACAACAATTGAAATGAAAAAAATTTGAAGTAAAAAGGCTTAGCTGACTGCGCAGTTCCGATCGGTCGGTTTCCAGTCCGATCGGTCGGTTTCCAGTCCGATCGGTCACTACAGGCCGCAAGCTCATTCACTCGAAGTCCACTTCAAAGCAGATGGCGCAGTCCGATCGATCGGATGCAAGTCCGACCGATCGCGCCAGGTGTCTGCCGAGTTGTGTTTTTCTTCAAGAAAAATCCGTTCCAATGCTGCAAAAATTCCAGAAAATTGTCAAAAAATTCCTAAAAAGTGTAAAATAAAGAAACGGAAAAATAAGAAAGATAAAAACTTAATGAAGCAAAGAAAATGAGTTAAGAGAAAATCAATTAGTTAACCGTCGAAATCCCCGGCAACGGCGCCAAAAATTGATCGCTCGCAAACGTCGTCGTTAAAACGTTGCTAAGCTCAATCAAATCTTAAATTTATATCCTTGTTCAATCACTAATACTACTATGTAGACTAGTGGTGAAATCCAGAGTCGAATCACAGGGAATTACTAGGAAAACCAAAATCAACTCTCAAAACTCTAGATCTAATCCAAACACTTCAAGAATAGATTGAGCTAACTGAAATTATCTAAGAAAGCAAAAGAAAATATTAAGGTTTTAATCAGATGGAGAAAGATGTCTTAGAAAATACACAATCCACCCTAGTTTCACCCTTAATCTTCCATAGTTATCATCTTGATCACTTCTCTAAGTATTATGGATCGTATGGCTACAAGCTCACACGAATCCCTAAAAGAAGGTTTTATGTTTCCTACGGCATAACCTATCTTTATTTGGCATAAATCATCTTCGGTCCTACCATTATCTTAAGTTATTCTACTCCTAATGACCTTAGCATGACTTATCTTCACGTAGCATAGATTATCTCAAAGGTAAATCACAAACCACATGCAAACTATCTCATGAATCTCTACACTCAAGTACAACTATCTCATGAATCTCTACACTTAAGTTATTCTACTCCTAATGACCTTAGCATGACTGTGGTCGCCAACGAGAGGTCAGGTTAGGATCATCTCGTCGCAAGGAATCGGGTTTGTATGGAATATGGTAATGGATCGAGGTGGTTCTAGCATCTCGAATCCAAAACACTATAAAATATAGGATAGATGCTAGGTTAGATGTGGATTGGAGTGGTTCTAGCACAACCAAGTCCCTAACCTAGAGCCAAAACTCCCTTCAACACAAGTGGCCATGGTTCTAGCACAACCTACTCATTGGGGAATATCAACAAACACCTATTGAGCACAAGGTTCTAGCTTATGCATACCAAAGAATTCATCCATCCAACATTAAAATCCAACTACAAAGATATAGAAATGAAGAATAAATCCATACAATCTTGTCTCATAAGGATTACAACATCCAAATCCAAAGAAAACTATAATAAAAACCTAAAACATCATGGTATTCCACTAGGTAAATAGATTAGCTACTCATCTTCGATGGAGAAGTAATGGAGAAGAGATGAATCCTCCTCTTTTTCATCAATCTCCTCCCTCTTGGATGAGAGCTCCCTTCCTTGCCCAAGGGGGTTGCCCCTTTCCTTAGCCTCTTCTTGTCCAAAAGAATCCCCAAAGTCCCCCAAAAAGGGTCTATTTATAGCCTCCAAGCATCCCCCACTCGGATTAGATCTGGACCATTAATTTTACTCGGCTGGCACAAAATGATCGATCCTTATATGGTAAAGGATCGATCCTCCTCTTGAGTTCTGGCTGCGCCCCGAAGAGGATCGATCCTCTAGTAGATGGAGATCGATCCTAGAGAATGTTGCGTTCTGTCACTGGAAAATGTGCAAACGGGATCGATCTTTTATACACAGAGGATCGATCTTCTTTTCTGCATATTATCTCTTTTGCCATTCAGCACTGCGCATTGGTACGAAAAATGCCATAACTTCATCTAGGAAACTCAGAATCATGAACCGTAAAATTCTTCAGAAACTAGACTTCCAGAGCTTTCCAATGATATATGGCACATTATCTGGTTCTTCCTGAAAAGGTACAGTTTAATCTTTGAAGTTGACCCATGTACCTAAATGTGCTCGAATAGGCTCGTTTACGCTCCAAAGTTGATCTAACCTCTGTTGAAGGCTCTTGTACCTGAAATACCATGAAGATTATTAGAAATACCTTGCTCGAACACTAATAAAGGTAAATTAAGGGGTTAACTTGTGTACTTTTCACGTCTCATCACACCCCCCAACTTACACTTTGCTCGTCCTCGAGCAAAGCCAAAAAGAAAGAAACACACAAACAAACAAACAACCAAAACCACTAATTTGTCAAAATACAATGCATTGATTTATATGCAATCAATTCTCAACTCCGATGCTCAAAGTAGATTTCCATACACGAATTTTATCTCTCAAGTCATGGCCAAGTAAAAAGCAAATGAATAAGAATATAAATGATATAGTTCCAAGACTTCAAAGCACTTGACACAATTAAGATCTAATTGAACAATCCCGTGTCGTGAAAGGAGCAACCAAGTAATTGGGGTCTTGTAATCATCTAAGTAGGGAGCCAATCAAGATCAATCATCCTTAGCAATTCAAATCAATTGAACATGTGACATGTTTTATTCAACACTAATCATATTTTTTTCTTTTCTTTTCTCTTTTTTTTTCGAGGAATAGAGCATGTGGTTGTGCAATGTCATGATCCCTTAGGCTTTCTACTAGGTCCATGTAACAGGATTTAGGCCAGTGACTCCCAAACCAGATGGTTTTCGGGCACTAGGTGTAAAAGCACCCCTTAGGCTTAATCTCCCGAACCTAGAAGGCCACGAATCACAACTAATGACCATTATGCTTTTATTCAACTAGCGTGACTGTGCAGTGCCTTGATCCCTTAAGCTTTCTACTATGTCCATGTAGCGAGTATTGGGTCAATGACTCCCAAGCCAGGCGGTTTTAGGGCATTAGGTGTAAAACACCCTACAGACTTAATTACCCGAACCTAGAAGGCTACGAATCAAGGCTAGTCAACGAAAATTTTCTAACACAACTATAAATCACATCAATTGATCATGAATATGCTCCAGAATCTCAATCTATCAAGGTCCCTACTCAAGATAATCACTCAACCCTTCATACAAGTGCATGTGCGCAGGTGATTCGGACCGCTCAATTCGCCTTACAATGTGTTAAGCCGAATTGAAGTAAAAGAAAAATGTCATTTATCCAATGATTCATAACTTTTTATAAGACATGAAAATCAAGAAAATCCGTGCATTGGTTCTCTAAGACAAGCATCTAAGACAAAAATAATTTCACATAGCCATCAATGCAAGTAAATTGACAAATTAAGTGAAGATATACAGGTTATCGAACATGCAAATGTACCCCCCAACTTAAATGTGGTTGTCCTCAAGCACATATGAATGGTAAAAGGGAAGAGATAACCTGATGTGCTTCAAAGCATCCATGTGAAGGTATCCTTGGCCAAATGCAAAGAAGATATGAAATATAACCAAGGGTTAGTCCAATGAAAGCAAGAGTACAAACATCATCGTCTTGGCCTAACATCGTACAAAGATCTAAACATACCAAGGCCAAAACTCACGTACCGGATGCATGGAAACACTCATTGGAACCAAGCAAACATGCCGAAAATAAAAACAAAACAATCAAGCATGCAAGAAAGCAAGTAAACAATCAAAGAAGCATGGAAATGTTGGGTTGCCTCCCAACAAGCGCTCAATTTACCGTCTTTTGCCTGACGTTATGCTATGTACAACAAAACCAAATTTGGGTGGGCGATGGTTCCACGTAAAGAAATACATAGATTGAAGAATGGAAAATACATGCAAACATGATTTATCAAAGAAGAATGAAGCATCATTGGCAACGAAATCATGCAAAGCGTCAGTCATTGGCCAATTACCACTCTTCAAGCCATGTATTGCAATAAATGGAGCCATCTTAAAATCGGCTTTTGGTGGCCGATGGTTAAAGGTAAAGAAATACATGGTCCGAAGAAAGTTCAACTCATGCAAACAAGTTTCATCAAAGAAATAAGGATTGCCCTTAGCGAACAAGGTACTTGAAGGGTGAGGAGTCTCAATAAGGTCCTTGATGAAATAACGTGGAAAATTGGCATGGTCTTCAATCGAAACAAGGTCTGGCCCCTCAAAATGTTCAACTAGTGTGGATGATATGGAAGGTAGAGGCTCAATTTGAGGCTTCCTATAAAAGCTCTCGCAAATATCATTAGAGTCCTCATGATCATTTAAACAAGGTAGAACATCATTCCCATCCGACACGTCAAAAACCGGCAATGTATCATTGCAAACACCATCATCCCCATAATCATCGAAAATTGGTAAGATATCATTGTCATTCAATGCATCAAGAATAGGTAAGCCCTCATAAAAAGCTTCGTGAACCGGTACATCAATATCATAAGAATCATCCTCCTCAAAATCAGATATATGCTCATGAAAACCTTCATAAACCGGCGACACAATATCGTATGAATCATTATCAAAATCAAGTATATCCTCATGAAAAGTTTCATAAACCGACACATTAATATCAAATGATTCATCCTCAATCTTAGATGTGTCCTTGAGGAAGGCTTCATAAACCGGCATCGTAATATCCCATGAAATCTCAATATGATTGGAAATCATATCATTAAGAACATTATCATGACACATGGGAGGCACCAAATCATGCATGCATTCATCATTCTCATCAATGTCAAGATTAACAAAAATCGGAGGCTTCGAATCATTCACAAAATCAACATACACCGGCAAAACATCATCAATAATATCATCATGCACCGGCAAAACATCATTCAAATTATCATGAACGAGCGAACCCTCATTAGGAACCTCATAGTTGCATATATCACTAACATTGGTAAGATAGGTATTACAAGCATCATCATTAAAATTAGAAGGCATTACCTCACTCACACAACCATCAACCTCATCATAATATGAATCGATCAAGGAAGCTAGTTGTCCAACTTGGACTTCTATATTGGCTAATGATTGTGAGTGGGAATGTATAAGTTGATTTTGTGCTTCAAATGCCTCTAGAGCTTTAAGGATCCTTTCATCCAAAGATGGATCTATTTGTGCTTGTGGTTCAAAGGAAATGGAGGGCTCGTGCCAATGTTGGGGTGGTGGGTATTGTGTTTGACAAAGATAGAGCGATGTAGAGCTAGGTGCAAAACTTTGGTCCGGTATGCTCGAATCTTGTGTTTGAACATTAGGTAAATAATAACCTTGGGGTTGCCAACAAGAGTATGGATGATTACTCAAATCCGCATCATAGGTGTATGAATGCAAATCATATGCCGGGTTGGAGAAATCATATGTATCGTTAACATAAGCGGATGCATAATTAGGTGGTAAAAAATAATCATTCATTGCGGCACCCGGTGGCATATACTCATCGACCATGTATACACAATCACAAAAAAATAAGGACCAAGCGAAAAGTTAGAAATACTTTACAATGGGCCGGTCCAAGCACGAGACGTCCGTCACCAATCTTGATCGTCGAAGTCTTGCCGGAGACGTCTTCTATCAACACAAAGATATAGCAATTGTAAGTACAACTCTTTTTTTTTTAAGATATGAAACAAAATTTAAAATTGAAAATATTTACAAGAAACACTAGATTAAGCAAAGCACTTCAATCATTTCCGATAACACTCCCCGGCAACGGCGCCAAAATCTTTGACGGGACGTGAAAAGTGTTGCAGCTTAACGCGCCCGATCAAAATTATAAATTTATAATCAAACTCTTAACTAACTACCTTTGGGGGTAACTAGCGGTGAGTCAGAGTCGAATCCACAGGGAATGCGTATGGAAACAATTAAACTACTAACCTCAACCTAAGTGTTCCTCCAAGGATAATAAAAGAAATGGTTTTTGGGTTTTATGATAAGGAAACTAAGAAAGCATGTAAATGACCCAATGGATAGAGAGAGGTCCTAGGGAATCCCAATTCGGATTAGGCTCAATCGTAGCTTTCTAATGGATCAAGATGTGCAATCCTATCGAGGCACTACAATATCGACTACCTTGTGGCTAACGAAGGTCGTCGCTAACGAATAACCGGATAAGGACTATCCGTCGCAAAAGGTGTATGCTAGAAAGTCGACGATCGAGGGATTAGCTTCAATCATCGCCAACGAGAGGTCGAGTTAGGATCATCTCGTCGCAAGGAATCGGGTTGTATGGAATATGGTAATGGATCGAGGTGGTTCTAGCATCTCGAATCCAAAACACTACAAAATATAGGATAGATGCTAGGTTAGATGTGGATTGGAGTGGTTCTAGCACAACCAAGTCCCTAACCTAGAGCCAAGACTCCCTTCAACACAAGTGACCATGGTTCTAGCACAACCTACTCATTAGGGAATATCAACAAACACCTATTGCGCACAAGGTTCTAACTTATGCATACCAAAGAATTCATTCATCCAACATTAAAATCCAACTACAAAGATATAGAAATGAAGAATAAATCCATACAATCTTATCTCATAAGGATTGCAACATCCAAATCCAAAGAAAACTACAAATAAAACCTAAAACATCATAGTATTTCACTAGGTAAATAGATTAGCTACTCATCTTCGATGGAGAAGCAATGGCGAAGAGATGGATCCTCCTCTTCTTCATCAATCTCCTCCCTCTTGGATGAGAGCTCCCTTCCTTGCCCAAGGGGGTTGCCCTTTCCTTAGCCTCTTCTTGTCCAAAAGAATCCCCAAAATCCCCCAAAAGGGGTCTATTTATAGCCTCCAAGCATCCCTCACTCAGATTAGATCTGGACCATTGATTTTACTCGGCTGGCACAAAAGGATCGATCCTTATATGGTAAAGGATCGATCCTCCTCTTGAGTTCTGGCTGCGCCCCGACGAGGATCGATCCTCTAGTAGATGGAGATCGATCCTAGAGAATGTTGCGTTCTGTCAGTGGAAAATGTGCAGAAGGGATCGATCGTTTATACACAGAGGATCGATCTTCTTTTCTGCATATTATCTCTTTTGCCATTCAGCACTGCGCATTGGTACGAAAAATGCCATAACTTCATCTAGGAAACTCGGAATCATGAACCATAAAATTCTTCAGAAACTAAACTTCCAAAGCTTTCCAATGATATATGGCACATTATCTGATTCTTCCTGAGAAGGTACAGTTTAATCTTTGAAGTTGACCCATGTACCTAAATGTGCTCGAATAGGCTCGTTTACGCTCCAAAGTTGATCTAACCTCTGTTGAAGGCTCTTGTACCTGAAATACCATGAAGATTATTAGAAATACCTTGCTCGAAGACTAATAAAGGTAAATTAAGGGGTTAACTTGTGTACTTTTCACGTCTCATCAGTCGCCGTCGGGTGGTCGCTTGGCTACCCGACGGGAAACAGTTTGTGTTATTGGGGGATCGGTTCTCAGCCGATTCCTTTGCTTGTGGTGTGGGAAGGCATGGCGATGAGCTTTCAGCCTTGCTGGGCAGCATGTCCCTGTTTGATTCTGTGGAAGTGCATCAAAACAGTTTTCCCAGGATCATGTGTGACTTTGCAGACGTGTTTCCCGAGGTGTTGTCGGGGCTTCCACCGTCCAGAGAGGTCGATTTTGAGATCAACCTAGTATCATGTACCACACCGATCTCTCTCCCAGCTTTCGAGATGGCACCAGCAGAGCAGAGCGAGTTGAGGACTCAGTTGGATGAGCTGACCAACAGAGGCTTCATCCGTCCCAGCATGTCTCCCTGAGGGCACAAGTGTTGTTCGCAAAGAAGAAGGATGGTACCCTTCGACTTTGCATAGACTACAGGCGGCTTAACAGGGTGACAGTGAAGAATATGTATCCGATGCCATGAATCGATGATTGTTCGACCTGTTGCGAGGATCTTCAGTCTTCTTGAAGATCGACCTCCGCACAAGCTACCACCAGTTGAGGGTTCGGGATTGCGACATCCCGAAGACGGCTTTCAGGACTCGGTATGGCCTGTACGAGTTCGTGGTGATGTCGTATGGGTTGACGAACGCACCATCAGCGTTCATGGATCTGATGTAGAGGATCTTCCGGCCATTCCTAGACCAGCTTGTGGTGGTGGTCGTCGACGACATTCTGATCTACTCTCGGTCAGAGGAGGAGCATGGGCGACACTTGGCGACAGTGTTGCAGCTACTTCGAGAGCATCGGCTATGTGCCAAGGCTTCCAAGTGTGAGTTTTGGCTTACACATGTGGGATTCCTTGGACATGTGGTGTCGGCAGCAGGGATCTCAGTTGACCCGGCCAAGGTTGAGGCAGTGGTACAGTGGCAGAGACCGAGGACAGTGTTCGAGGTCCACAGTTTCCTAGGCCTGGCGGGATTCTACAGACGGTTCATGCGTGACTTCTCCAGAGTTGCCGGACCGATGACTAGACTAACATAGAAGGCCGTCCCGCTCGTGTGGGATGATGCTTGTGAGCGAGCTTTTGTGGAGCTGAGGATGAGGTTGACCAGTGCACCGGTGTTGATCGTCCCCGAGCAAGGCGTGGGTTACTGTGTCTACTGCGATGCCAGCGGTGAGGGTTTGGGGTGCGTTCTCACGTAGGAGGGACACGTAGTTGCCTATGGTTCTCGTCAGTTGAAGAACCATGAGAGGAACTACCCGACCCAAGACTTGGAGCTAGCAGCAGTGGCGTGAGGGCCCGTCCCTCCGACCTGGCTCGACCACATGGGTCGAGGGCCATTCTCCTTTTGGTTTGGTTCCACGTCGGGTACGATCGGGTGATCGTATGGTGGTTTATAGCCCCAGGGGCATTTTGGTAAATATGCCCCTTGGTGATCAGTTTCACACCCGCATTGCACACACAACCTTGGATTGATGTATGTGTTTGATTAGAACCTTAAGGGTGCATTCGATCGGAAGATCGGAGCTCGATCGGGAAAGATCGAATCAGACGGCCGAGATCGGTTCAGATCTCTATATATAGCCTGCGCCTTTCTATCTCTCTTTCTTCTTGGCTGTCGACGTCTCTTTCCCTCTCTCTCTCTCTCTTTCTCTCTCCTGCGGCTGAGCTAGTGCTTGGGGACGCGAGCTTCGAGGCGCGGATCTTGGGGTTTGACTGGTTGGATGCGTGTAGGAGCTGGCCTACTTGCCTAAGTAGGTGTTTCTACCTCGATCCTGTGATCGGGTTCTCCTAGGATAGGTTTCTTGTATTTTCGCTGTAGGAATACTTGTTAGAATGTTGTGTGGTTCAATGCATGTGTATTATGGCTTGCTTCTAATATTCCTATCAGTTGATTTCCGTATTTTATCGGATGATTTTCGTATTATCGCCGTTTCGTTGGTTTTCGGCCATTGAGACCTAGGTTTGAGATTTAACCATCAAAATCTTGTTTTGATTGTACCATTAGCTTCCCCATCATCTTTTACACATGCTTGCAAAGTTTCATCAACTTCCAACTTGATTTGATCATTCAAATCCATGAAATTAGATTTCTGGCACTGTTCTGATGAACTCTGCATTAGGCTCGACTGTCGATCGGTGGATCCACCGTCAAGCGTTGATACACTTCTTTTGAGCCTGACGGTCAACCGTCGCATCGTCCGTGAGGCTCTGTCGCGTTTCGGGCTTCCCAGGGTCGATGCACCGATCGACCGCGGGCTCTCTCTCTTTTCCTTTTCGCCTCACGGTCGACCGTCGCATCATCCGTGAGGCTCTGTCTCGTTTTGGGCTTCCCAGGGTCGATGTACTGATCGACCGTGGCCCTTATGCTTTTCCCTCATTTGACCCCACGGTCGACCGTCGGATCGACCGTCGCATTGACCGTGGGCCACTGAGCTGTGTTTTTTGGTTTCCTTTGATTTGTTTTTATCCATGAAAGATATCCAATCATGTTAGGAAGCATGCACGTCGTTTTCACGGGATTTTCTAGGGATTTCTATCGAGATTGAGAATCGAACCGCGTACTTATCTTTTTGGCGAATTCACTTGTTTTCTCGCATTTAAATACTTGGTTGATAGTAGTTTAAATGCTTATCATTTTCCCTAGCCGTTAGCTAACTATGAGTGTTAGCTAACGAGGTATTGTGGAATTTTAGCCCGTTGCCGGCGAGTGTCGAGGGCTATTGTATAACTGTTGAACCTAAGCTGATGTTGTGGCATGTAGAGACATCTAGAATAGATGTTTTCATAGGTTCATGCATTGTATGCATTAGAGACATATTAGGTTAGGCGGGCGATGGGTTGATCGCCGATCCGAGGCTCTCGGGTAGCTTGGATCTAGCCATAGGACCGCGGCTGGGTAGTGAGGATTAGGACGTGATTATGATTGGAATCTCTTGTTATCGAGGATTATCAAGTAGGCGGACTGGAATATTATCTTGCTTTGAGGTTTAGAGGTTGTGTTGTCTTCCCAAGGCTAAGTACTAAGGATGGATGTCGATGCCTTCCCGACGTGGGTCCCCAAGGCATAGTCTTCCTGCTTGGGAAAGGGTAACCCTGCATGTTACTGTTCCGTGGCCTCCTGGTAACTTGTACAGGAGAGAGGTTTCATGGCAGGAGCCCTCGGGACATCGACAGGGGTTGTGGGACCCCGTGGCATTCCTTAGGCTTGAGCGGAAAGATACCACTGTTGATGTTTTCCTCCCTTCTGTGTGCCGTAGAGTAGAACCTGTGAGGACCTGCCCCTCTATTCCTATAGCTGGTGGTTGATCCCAAGGGCAATTTGGGAAATTGCGCCTTGGCGGTCGTTTTTCACACTGGGTGTGCACACACAGGCCTTGTTTGATGGTTGTGTTTGTTAGGAGGGTTAGGTGGACCCTAGCTTGGGTGTTCTGGGCTTGGGCCCGTTTTCCAGCCCAAGTTTGCACTTCTGGGCAGGGATGATCGATCCTTTGGTCATGGAGGATCGATCCTTCCTGTGCCTGGAAGTCCTTGTCGGTGGCTTTCGAAGGACGGCCACCGCGGTGGCCGTCGCTTCCCTTGTCAGGGGAGGGAAGACTTTCCCTCCCCTCCCCCGGCTTTTCCCCGGGTTCGCCGGCTTTTCCCCGGCCTTACCCGCCCTTTCCCCCCTTCCTTTCTTCCTCTCTTCTTCTTCTCCCTCGCGCGGCTCTGTTTCTTCCCCGGTTGAGACCGCTCCTTCTCCTCCTCCGTTCTTCCTCCTCCGGCCATCTTTCCGGGAGCTTGAAGGCTCATTGGGTTCGTGGCAAGGCGAGGAAGGTCCTGGAGTAGGACTTGTGGATCGAAGCTGCGTTGAGGAGGTAGGGTTCTCATTCTAGACTCCGGTTGTTTTCCGAGGTTTTGAATCCGGTTTTGGTTTTCGTTTTAGATCTCCTTGTGGAGTTCGTGTTTTTCCGGTTTTGAAGCCTTGAGGAGCTTCGTGGTTCTTGGATCTACCAGCCCACCAAGTTTGGTGGGGTTTGGTTGTGTATTCCGACGGTTTTCCCGGCCGGAAGTACATCGGAACCCATCATGATCGATCTTCCTGGATGAAGTGATCGATCCTCTGGTATTAGTTTGCTGCACCCAGCCACATGATCGATCTTCTTATGGGAGGAGATCGATCATAGGGCTTGGGTCAGCCTGGTTACCCTTCGTCCCGAGAATGATCGATCTTCCTGGGAGAAGGATCGATCTTCCTTGGTGCGACTGGAAGGGTGCCCTCTGTCACCAAAAAGATCGATCTCCTTGGAAGGAGTGATCGATCTTCTTTGGCTCGACAGTGAGGGAGGCTCACTGTTTCTTGGGTGATCGATCCTCCCTTCGGGAAGAATCGATCCTTTGAGCAGCAGAGAGGGTTTTACTTGTTTTTAAATGTTGTTTTGCCCGCAGGGTTTCGCATGTAAATGGTCTTTACGGTTTTACCCTCGGGGTTTATCCTGTAGTGATTTATGCGTGAATGTTTACAGCTCTGTGGTTGAACCGAGAGGGTGATGTCTCTCGGGGTGCTTAGAATAAATGGGCTGAAGGTATGCCCTTTACCGCTTTGTGGTGAACCGAGGGAATCATGACCCTCGGGAGTGTTTAGTATAAATGGGCCGAAGGTGTGCCCTTGCCTTGTTGCTTGTTTACAGCTTTAATATCTATCTGCCCTGTTTTGCTTAACTGTGCATTAGACATGTTAGGCTAGTTTGGGTGGGTGTTTCCCCCTTGTACTCCGTACCCAGGTGCTAAGTGGAGGTGTCCTGCACGGTTCTGTTCCTCTGTTGGTGCAGAGGGTGATCCCGCATGGAACCTTTTCCCCTGTTGGGTGCTTAGGGTGATGAGCAAGGTTCATGTCGGGAGCCCTTGGGGCATCGATAGGGTTATGGAACCTTGGCAGTCCTTAGACTTAGTGCCTGGTCGGGAGTCAGGGATCGTGGCTCTGTGGCTTGGAGTGCTGGGAGGTGGTTGTCGTAACCTCGGTCGTTCCGCCAAGTGTGGAGGTCCCGCTTGGGGAAGGGTGTCCTACCAGTAGCGTCATGTCCACCCTGTGTCAGGGACAGTCGGAGTTTGTCCATCCCTAGACAGTGGCAGTCGGAGACGTACTCGGGACAGGGACCCTTCGGGTTATCGATAGGATTTATGGGATCCTTGGCAAGCCTCAGCACTTGGCTTCAGGGTTGGTCTTTGGGTTTGCCTTTCTTGTGGGGGTTGTGGAGTGGGACCCTGCTGAGCTGTTGCTCATGCCTACCTGGACTGTGTTTGTTGCAGGTGCTGGTGCCCGGTTCTCCCAACCGTTGCCCCGTCGGTCGTCCAGTGGCAGCGCGGCGGCTCCTGACCATGTCTGAGGGTCAGGATGGCTTTGTCTGCGCCTTCGTGGAGACCCCGGTGGGCAGTGTGGCTTGCTTTCTTTTTGGGGACTGTTTACCCCTTGTTCTAGATCTGTTGTATCTAGGTTTCTCCTGTTGTAACTCTATTATGTGTTTGTAATAGATGTTGTTAGCTTTTGTTTCCTGCTTCGCTCTTTCTCTGTGGTGTCCAGCTGTTTCCGCCAGCTGGGCCTTTGTCTCGGCTGTTTCCGCCAGTCGAGGCTAGTAGTTGTAGGTGTCTTCCCCTCGCGGTCCCCGGCCCGGGTGCGCTCTGCGGGTCGGGGCGCGACAGCTTGGTATCAGAGCATAGGTTGTAGATCCCAGGGTGTTGGATCGGGTCTCTGCGGAGACGTGCATGGGTTGGGTAGTTCTAGAGTTAGAACATCCCTGTTTGCCTATTTTCTTTTCCGCTGAATGTGATTGTTTCTTCTTCCGCTTTCTGTTGTGCTGCTTGTTTTGCGGCTTGTGACGAGTGGGACTCGTGTTTCTTTTGTTGGTGCTGATGGCGGCACGGTATGCCAGAGCTCTCAGGCAGGTGGTGTCCTGTTGGTATCGTCGTGTCCACCCTGTATCAAGGATCGTCAGAGGTAGTCTAATCCTTGAACAGTGGCTGTCGGAGGGACGTACCTTGGACATGTACCACTTGGAGAGTAGATCAGGAGACTGATCGCCGCATTCCAGGGCGACCAGCTTCTTCTGACAGCAGGGCCCACACAGCAGTCCGAGCGTGGGCCAGCGCTGTGTTACTACTGTCGGCAGCCAGGGCACTTCCGCAGGGACTGTCCGCGACAGGGCGCGCAGAGTGCGGCACCGTCGGGAGGTCGAGGCGGAGGGTCCTTCCAGAGGCGTCTGAGGTTGCTACAGGAAGATTGTTGTACTTTTTGATAGTTTTGTACATTATAAACATCTTCGAGGATTTTTAGATTATTTGTATAATATCTTTTCCCTTGGAGGAGTTTGATAAGAAATTTGTATCAGATGTTTAAACAGTACAATTTGATGTATTTATAATTTGATTTACCGTTTACCTCTGGAATATGAATTGTTTAAGTTTATCTATGTTTTCCGCATTGTATCGTGCCAGTTGGAGATGAATAGTGATAGGAACCCTCACGCCCCGCCCTGAATGGGTTTTCTGGGTCGGGGTGTAACAAGTGGTCTTCATCCTGAAGACCTGGCGGCATTACCTCTACTGGAGGACTATGACTTTGAGTTGCATTACGATCCTGGTCTTCATCCTGCGCACATCGACAGGCACGGAGGGCGCAGACGGGGACGGGATAGTATCGTCAAACGGAGGGTTACGATTCAGAGGCAGAGTAGCAGTTTCAACAGATACAATTCTACTAGACGACGTCCTACGAGAGTTCCATCACTCTCGTTTTACGGTTCATCCTAGGGGAACAAAGATGTTCCATGATCTGTGACGGTAGTTTTCGTGGTGCGAGATGAAGAGGGCAGTGACGAAGTTCGTATCGCGCTACCTTACCTGTCAGAAGGTCAAGGCAGAGCATGAGCGAACTCCAGGGTTACTTCAGCCCCTTCCACTGGCTGAGTGGAAGTGGGAGCACATCACGATGGACTTCGTGACCAAGCTACTGAGATCTCGTTGGGGGAATGACGCGATTTGGATCATCGTTGATCAATTGACCAAATCAGCGCACTTCCTGCCTCTGCGGATGACAAACTCGACATACAGGTTGGGCAGTTTGTACGTCAGAGAGGTAGTCAGACTACACGGAGTTCCAGTGTCTATAGTGTCAGACCATGACCCCAGGTTCACCAGTAGGTTCTGGCAAGGCTTTTAGGAGGCAGTTGGCACACTCCTAACTTTCAGTACGACATTCCATCCGCAGACATACGGGCAGTCAGAGCGGATGATCCAGATCTTAGAGGATATGCTGAGAGCATGTATCTTCGATGCCGGAGGCAGCTGAGAGGAGCACGTTCCCTTGGTGGAGTTCGCCTACAACAACAGCTACCAATTCAGTCTTGGAGAAGCACCTTTCGAGGCACTGTACGGTAGGTCGTGTCGTTCCACAATGTGCTGGACAGAGGTTGGAGAGACACCACTCACCGGTCTAGACATCGTCAGACAATCGTCAGACAGGCTAGTGCAGATCAGGCAAAGACTTCTGACGCCTCAGAGCCGGCAGAAGAGTTATGCAGATCAGAGGCGACGACCGTTAGAGTTTGCAGTCGGCGACAGAGTGTTCCTGCGAGTATCGCCGTACAGAGGGTCAGTCAGGTTTGTTAGGGGTGGTATGTTGGCGCTGAGGTTTGTCGGGCCGTTCGAGATCCTAGAGAGGATTCGCGAGGTAGCTTACCGCTTGGATCTTCCTCAACACATGTCAGCTGTGCATCCAACTTTCCACGTGTCGATGCTGAGGAAGTATCACCCAGATGTCTCATGTCATCAGAGTGGATGACATCAAGCTTGAGACTGACGTGACGTTCATTGAGCAGCCAGTTCGGGTAGTCTTGTGGGGCAGGACGATTCCCTTGGTCAAGGTACTGTGGAGGCACAGAGGCGTCGAGGAGATGACCTGGGTGTACGAGGCACACATGCGGCAGGAGTATCCGCATTTGTTTCCTTCTCGAGGTACCTCATGTTCTGTCTTCTAGTGAAATTGCTTTTCTGTTTCTGAGCTCTACTTTTATCGAATCTCGGGACGATATTTCCTTTAAGGATATTAGGATGTGAGGACCTGTCTCTCTACTTCTGGGTCGATCACTTGGGTCGGGCCCGTGGCTCGTTGTGGACTGCAAGGGTAATTTGGTAAATTACGTCTTGCCAGTTTTTTTCACACCCACGTGGTGCACACACATCCCTATGTTTGATTTTTGTGTTTGCTAGAGCCCTAGGTGGGCTTGGGATCGAAAGATCCAAGCTCGGGCGCGCAGAACAATGTTTTTAGGGCTGCTGGCGGTCCGTGTGCGATCGGTCACTCCCAGGAGCGACCGATCGGACCTGTGTCGGTGGTCGACAAGGCCAATGTGTCTGGATAAGGATGCGAACCGAATTAACCTGACACAGTCCGACCGATCGGTCCTGGGACCGACCGATCGGAATCGAGCTTATAAGTAGCCCGAGTCCTCCTCTGTTTTTCCGGTTTGTTTCTCTTCTCCTTCTTCCCCTCCGTTCTCCCTCCTCCGGCCATCTTTTTGAGTGCTTGAGGGCTCATTGGACTCATGGCAGCGTGAGGAAGATCCTTGGCTTGGTTTGAATCCGGTTTGGTGCTTGTACCGCGGGGATTCAGTCGAGGTTTGCGTAGTCCAGTAGCTTTCTACCTACATGAGTTTATTTTGGGTTTTCTCTTAGTCTAGCCAGTAGATCTAGGTGTTCTTGATGTTGTTGTGTGCATCTTGGATAGCTTAATTTTTTGTTTGAGTTTCATATGATTTGATTGAGTTTTTAGTAGGATTTTAGTATGTTTAAACTCGGATTTTCCGATTTCTCTGTTCTTGAAAAATAGCTGGCTTACGGTGTGTTTTTTGGTTTGTACATGCATGATCTTGATTTATGATGAACATGAGAGTTGTAGATATTTGAGTCTACTCTCAGACCCAACCATTTTCATAATTTTTTGATGTTCCTATGAATGGTTATGATTTTCCTACTGATGGGCTGCGTTGTAGAAATTAAAGGTAATTAGTGAAGTTAACGGTTTTGATTAGCGTTTTCCCAGTAATCGAACCGTCGGATGTTTCCCGGTTTTGGATATGTTGATCCCAGTATGTTTTGTTGCATTGTGCTAAGTTGAATCTCGAATCCGACGTCGTTTGCACGTCTGATCGATGAGGTCGCTTAACCTCTAATTAGAGGATTTTGATGTTTAAATAATATTATATGTTCAAAACATATTATATTATATTATTTATGTTCATCTGAGTTTTTGGGGTTTCTTCCCATTGTAGGGGTCCACGGTTGACGGTCACGGTACCATCGTAATGCCGGGACTCGCTGTGGATTGACTGGCAGCGGTCGGTAGTATCGCTGCAGCAATCCAGTTGGACTTGTTGGTTTTTTTATCATGCTGTTGCATGCTTACTTCTTACCTGCACATGATCATAGCATGTATTTTTGATTGTGCATTAGATGCATAAGGATAGGGCGTGGACGATGGGTTGATCGCCGATCCGAGACTTTTGGGTAGAGGGTACGCCTACTCAGCGGTGCCATTTCATGGCGGGGAGCGTGGTCCAGGTTGGATGGTAGTATTCAGTGGATATCGATGATAGACTTAGATGACCTGAATACATGTTGATCGATGATTTAGAGGTCGTGTCAGCCTCGAGTTGGGTTCAGAGGCGTAACCGGTGTCCGGTTATAACGACTCTTGGGTAGAGGGTACGCCTACTCAGCGGTGCCATTTCATGCGAGCAGTGCCAGTTTCCTGCTTGTGAGTCAGCGGTGTTGGTTTTTTGCTTACTGAGCGTGACCCGTCATGTGATCAGCTCGACTGGAAGATCATGATTGTGGACCTCAGGGACACGCGGTGGGGTTATGAGACCGATGTGTACACCCAGACCTTACTTGGGGGCGACACTGTTGTGTTCCCTCCTTTCTGTGTGTCATAGTGTAGAACCATACTGAGCTTAGTGCTCACTTCTACCCGAACTGCGTTTTGCATGTGCATGCATTAGCTCTTCTTCAGTGGCCCCTACTAGGCAGGTGTTTGGTGGCGCGGCAGTGCTTGGGGATGGTTGGGCCTTCGCGGGTCGGGGTGCGACACACACTCTCTCTCAATCACCCTCTCGAGGCCTCGGAAAGGAAGGGGGTGAATGATCAGAATGGCCAAGGGGCCAGAGAGGGGAAGAGCGGAGAGGTTAGGGAGTCCTCCAGCGTCGGCAATGCGCACGCCCCCTCTCTGTGAATGCCATCCACGGCAACGCCGACTCTGATGCGAAGGACCCGCACCCCCCTAGAAACATCGGACGTTGACAACGTCGATCGTCCTCAAATCGAGCGATGCACCACCGCCATCGGGGCGGATCACAAAGGCTCTGTGGACAGAGATTTGTCAGAGGTGGAGAAGAAACTACAATGAGCAACAGTGGTTGGGGGGGGGGGGGGGTTCGGAGACGGCGTGCTCGTGTATGGGGTCGGGAGAGGCGTGAGGAGCGGAGGAGAAGTGGCGAAGAGAGAGAGGAAGTTGGCGGGAGGGGAACGGATCATGAAGTCTCTGTGGACAGAGGGTTGTCGAAGGCGAAGACAGAAACTACAAATGAAGGAACAGTGGTTGGGCAGGGTCGGAGATGGCATGCTTGCGCATGGGGTCGGGGGAGGTGTGAGGAGCGGAGGAGAAGGGGTGAAGACGGCTGGCGAGAGGGGAGTGGGTCGGGGAACCGGATATCAGGGAAGTGGGGAGAATATATCTGGCCACGCAGGATCACCCGCAAGCCTCCATGTAGGACATCGCCTGCCATGTAGGATGCCAGTAGGACAACATCATGCTATAAGGATTGATATATATATATATATATATATATATATATATATATATATATATATATAAGACTCTAAATAGCCTAAAATCTAATTTGGTTTTGAGTCGAGTGAGTGGAGTCGTGTAAAGTTAGGTGGAACCACAACTACATCGGGTGCACCATAACGCGCGGGGTAGCCGTGTCAGCATGTGAAATAATATTTATAAAAATATAAGAGTCACCATTCGTGTAAATGGCCACGTGGCATGTGTATTTCTCCAATCGGCACTGAGATGCTGATTGGTTGATCTAGTCAATCGGCAGAACAATACGGATAGATTATATCAATTGATCAGTATATACCTACCGATTCGATCATTGATACGTTCAATCAGTAGTGAGATACCGATTGATTAATCTATTCCATGAGTAGTGTGCATTTCTACCGATGGGCTAAATTAATCAATCGGTATCTCACTACCGATTGGAGGCATGTGCAATGCACATGTCACGTGCTCATATGCACAAACCTTCATTCAAAATATAAGTAAATCTGTTTGGCTGCTGGATTGAAATCTTGAATAGATATTATGTGAATAAATATGATATTTTGAAACACCCACACCTACGAAGATGATGTTCCAGAGATCTCGCCATCTTCGTCGAGGCAGTGGGCACCATGTACTCCGACGGCGTCAAATCGCTGCGTCGTCATTGTCCTTCGATGGATGGTGCACGAATGCAAACGGGAGTCATATGCTTCAACCAACTTCATCGCCAAAACTAATTATGGTAGATAGGAAGCCCCAAATAGGAAAAAGGGAAAAAAATAATTAAAAAATGAAACCACCAATTTGTTCAAAATCTTCTTCATCGATCGATCATCAGCCTTGTGTCGGATCAAAATGATGATTTACGCATGTTGGAGATTAAAAAGGGTTAAGATGTGGTCTCGGACTCTCATGTAAACACTACGTGGGCAATTTCTATTCAACTCCCATGAAGCACTGCGCATGCTGGTGACGAATCTGAACCAAGTGATAAAGGTGGAGACCCTCCCGTCGTTTTTGCTAGAACAATTCTATGGCAGGCTAAGGAATGGGAAATGAAAGGAAGAGAAAAAAAAGAAGGAAACGACTGAAAGGGAAGGTTTTGTGGTCATCAAAACTGATGCAGAGTTTTGTTCAATCTCGAGTGTAGCCGAGTTGGGGGTTGTCTGTCAGGAAGAAGATGGAAGACCCGGAAGGAGTGTAGAGGAAGGAGGAATCTCCAGCAATCCTATGGAAAAAGAGCTCACCATGATGGCAATTGCGGTGGAAAAAGCAAAACTCCGGGGCGCCAAACAGGTGATAATGGAGTCGGATGCAAAAGACCTTGTCGAGTGCCTTAATGGTTGGAGGGGATAGCGGGTTAATCTACGACGTCTTCAACAATTGTGTTGGTCAATGGCGGAACTAGAGGAGATATTTATCAGACATATTCCCAGTGAGAGGAATCAGAAAGCGGACCGGCTTGCGAGAGCAGGGGCAAGAAGTGCATCCCAACTTTGATTTATAGGCTGCGCATGTAGGGATGTCCACCCAGTTGTGACAATTTGGTAATTTATTGTTTCCCCCAACCCTAGGGTTCAGCTTGTCAAAAACCAAAGTTTGACCACACTAAGCACGAGTGCTTGCTTATGAACTAGATTGGTCGATCGGCCCAAGATCGCGGGCTTGGACATAAATTGCAGCAATTGAAGAGGTCCAAACTCTTGGTAGTTGATAACGACCCATACAAGCCCAACCCAGTTTTGTTGAACATGAAAACCAAGTCTGGGCCAAAATCCCGAGGGAAGAAGAACTTCTTAAATCTCAAGCAAAAGTATTTGTCCCATCATGCTAGCGCATTGATAGCCTAAACTGCAAATTGACGTATGGGGGCTACAAGAGTGACTCTACTCGTATGATGTGCAAAGGCATGCAAAGCTTTCCAACTTGAAGCGTGCGAAGGGGGTTTGGAAGCTGTGAAGGGCGGGGGGCGAACAATGGGCTGCCAATGGTCGAAGCGTGCGGAGGGGGTTTGGGGGTTTGGAAGTTTGGAAACTTGCGAAGCAAACCTTTCATGTTAACGGATGGTTCATGTTAATGGGTGTTTCATGTTAACGGGCTCATCTTGCAAACGGGTTCGGACCCACTAAGTAACACATGCCAGCTCGGCATGTGTATTAGACACGCCAGCTGGTGGTGCACACAAATCATTTCCCTTCCAACTTTCAAGATGAATATTAATTAGTATAATCAACCAGGCAGCGACATACATACAATTATAATGATACTCATAGTGTGTGTTTACACATGGTTGTACCAGTTAGGTACAGACCTAGACCCAACAACACGCTAGCGGTCGACTCACCAGCGCATCTTATGAGACGTCTTATTCGAGCCGATGGCTTGCTTGTGCCAGAACTCGCCCAGGAACATCTTAGCCGCGTCAACGCTGGGGAAATAGAGCGGTTCAAAAAACAACCACGACAAAGAATTCAATGGCTCCGTCGCCAGTCCCGACGCGTGATTGTCGCTTGCCTCCGAGCTACCAATGGCCGCCACAATCAACTGCCGGTACCTGAAGAAGAACTTCTTCGTCGCCCCTTCCACTGCCTGCAACGCCTACAAAAGTTGAATCCTCTCGTTGTCATTATGGCTGTGGAACAACTTCATCGCCGCCTCCTAGACCCTGGGCCCGCTATTGGGATCGACCTTAGCTCCTACTATCCATAGAAAGCGATCAAGATCCCAAACCATGAAGGAGAGCCCGATCAAGACCCGTTCTCTGGCCGAATGGACGTCGCCTCGCAGATGCAGTGGCAACTTTGACGGCTCAAACCCAGATGTAGATTCTATATGACATATCATAATTTTGGATTTCAGATACGCGTTCTTGTAGTTTTCTATTAATATATCTTCTTCTTCCCGTATTAACTAATTAGGATATGATCCGGATATTCTTTGTCAGGGACATAGTATTGGTTCGAACGGATTGCTCACTTGCTCTCCAAAATCTCCAAGAAAGAGGTTGTCCGATCAATTTTCCCAAAAACGGAAACGGGATCCGATGGGCAAGTGCTCGTATCTCCTATAAGAGACCATTCATGCTATTATCACTATTCTTTATTTGGCCGTATTAGATGAATTATAGTTTGCTTCCATTATATCCACTCTTTTTTATTACGGAAGACTCGCAGAATGATAGCCAGCTATTGCACTAATCTTTGCTTACAACTTCCATATAGTCATCTATTTTATGGACAATGCTTGTTATTGTATGAGTTCATTGCTGCAATGTGTATTTTGCTTCGGTGACCCTTAATTATACAATTGTTTGCTCTGCAAGTTAGCTTCTGCTTTTATTCTTGCATACAATCCCGTTATTAAACCGAACCATATTTGTTTAACCATCATTGGCAGATTCAGCGCAGATGCTGGCTGTGAAGGAAGTGCTGCATGTAGCCACAGCTCCCAAAAATGTAGTATGTCGTGAGGGAGAGCAAAAAAGAATTTTAGAATTCTACAAGTCATGTATCTAACAGGACAAAAACAGGTAGTTTGTACGTATGTGGATGTCCTGGGACTGGTAAAACACTATCAATTGACAAAGTGAAAGAGATTCTGTTGTCATGGTCGAAAGAGGTGTCCTTCTTGCTCTTTTTCTTGCTACTTAGTTTACATAGACTTGCAGATTATTGCTTGCAATAAACATTAGAGGCCCGCTTGGATTGAGGATAGGATAAGTTCGTATGTTGGATAAAGTAAAAGTTATGCAAGTATTAAAGGTAGTTATGTAAGATTGTGGATAAAGTGTTTGGATGCATAAATGGGGTTTATGCATGCTTATCCTCAATCCAAACGGGTCCTAGATAATTTTGCAGCCAGTGATTCAGCTTTTCAAGCTGCACATGTGTTCTTTAACTTTTAATGTGGGGTCAAATTTCAGGATTCAGGCATTAGAAGCTCCAAGCTCTTCTATTTGTATGCTTCATATTATTATAAGAGGAGGATTGGTTTACTCTTAATGGAGCTATGGAGGCTTGATTTTTTTTCCCCAGTTAAGTCGAAGCTAGAAGCCATGAATCGGCTACAAAACAGGTGTTGTAGGAGGGTTCATAGATCTGAGACCCTCCCTATTACAATTTGCATATCTAACTCTAGATTGAATAGCTAGTCCGTCAACATCTACATTTAGCTCCCTTGAAATATGGATGATTTGAAAAGCATGGAAATTTCCAACATCCCAAAGGATTTCATGAAGCTGGTCAATGCAGTCAGCAATTGGAGGAAGGATGCCATTTATAGTGTCCACTGCAAGATGCACATCACTTTCAATTTGCAGACATCTTACGCTATGTTTCTTGATTTCCTTCAATGCTAGTTGAATGGCCTGGAATTCAGCTTGGAGAATGTTATCTGTATAGGAGATAGAGGAGACTTCCCATGCCATAGTGTTATTCTCATCTCTGCAGATGATACCCAGCCCAACTACTCTTCCTTGAGAACCCATGGAAGCATCCACTTGTACCCTATGACCTTCCCAGCTGTGGTCTTGAATGGCATATTGATTCTGATTACCATGGATGAGCATAAATTCACGTACCTGCCATTTAATACTCCTAGCAAGCTCTTCTGTTGTAGTAGCTATGTGTTCAAACATAGTTGCACATCTGTTCTTCCATAAAGCCCATAAGGTATAGCCAATGACAGATTTAGCTATCCTGCAACCTTCATTTCTCTTTGTTTTTTGGAGATAATTGAGAAAGAAATCCATATCCAAGAAACTTGTATTAATATTTGAACCATGCAACACCTTGTACCAAACTTCAGAAGCCACAGGACAATCAAAGAAAATGTGATGCACATCTTCTTCCCTTTGATTGCAAACTTAGTATGTCTTATCACTAATCATATTTAGGTGCCATAAATGGGATAGAGTAGTGATTTTACCATAAGCCAATTTCCATAGGAATTGCTTTATACAGGGGGCCCGCAGATATCTTCCATATGCTCCACCATAGAGTTGAATCCTCATTGGCATGTCCACTATGATTTGCAAGGAATTTGTAACAAGATGACGTGGTTGGCTTTCCAGTAATATCCCAAACCCATCTAGGAGTCTCACAATCAGATTCAGAGCAAATTGGGGTATTATATATCTCTCTGGCCAATAATGGATGGAAAAGAGGGTCAATTAAAGTAGGGTCCCAGGTCCCAGTATTGTCCAGCAGAGAATTCACTTCCATATTCAGTAAAGATTCATCATTGCTAAATAGAGAGGGGAATCGAACCAAAGGTCCATCAAGAATCCACCAGCCTTCTAATAACTTTAGATGACTGGAGGTGGCAATTGGCCATCTAAGGCCCCCTCGAAGCTTTTCTGAAGCTCTGCAGATAGCTCTCTAGACTAATGCTTTAGTAGGTGGCTTGGCCATAGGTAATTGTTTGGAGAGATGATATTTTGCTCTAACCACCATTGACCAGAAAGAGTTCCCCTCATTAAGGAGTCTAGAAGCACCTTTCATTCTCAAAGCTTGTTGCCATAGAGATAAGTCTTTGAATCCAAGTCCGCCATACATCTTATGTTTACAGACTTTATCCCAGCTAACTCTTGATAGGCTTCCTCTTCGACCCTCCCACAAGAAATCTCTAGCTAGGCCTTCAATGCGTTTGAGAACAACTGCTGGTATTTGATGAGCGGACATGGCATACACTGGAACAACTTGTATCACAGATTGAACAAGAGTGACTCTCCCTGCTTGATGATGATGCATAATGTTATATTTTTATCCCTTAATACTTAGTCTCCTATGTTTATTTAGTTCCTAAATACACTCATTATTCTTATATTTTGATTTAGGATGCAATTGAAGTCCTTAAGTCGAAAAGAAGCCGAAAAGAGTGCATGAATCAACTTTAAAGATTAATCTGTACATGGTCATGAAGAATTAGATGATGTGCCATATATGGTTGGAAATCTCTTGAAGTCTAGATTCTAGAGAATTTTACGGTTCGTGATTCCGAGTTTCCTAGAGGAAGTTACGGCAATTTTAGTACCGATGGCGCAGTCTGGATGGCAGAACAGTAATACGCTGAAACGTCCGATCGATCCGACACCCAGGGTCCGATCAATCGGACTATGCAGAAACGTGACAGAATATGTATTTTTTGGCTGAACATGGTCCGATCGATCCTTACATCCATCCTATGGGGTCCGATCGATCGGACACCTAAAGTTCGATCGATCGAACTCAGGAATAGCCAGAGAAGGTGGATTTTTACGCAACCGATCGATCCGACACACATAGTTCGATCGATCGGACTCAGACGTAAATAGAAGTTGAAGATTTTAATGAGACCGATCGATCCGACACTCAAGGTCCGATCGATCCGACACTCAAGGTCCGATCGATCGGACTTTCCCAGTGAAGAAAATCAACGATTGTGATCTAATCCGAGGGTGGATACACTTGAGGCTATAAATAGGACTCTTTCTAGGGTTTGAGGGGGGATTCTTGGACACTTTTGACTGCTCTTTCTCCTCCTTTATATTTTCCTAGGTTTTCTCTTGCTTTATGAAATCTTTTGGAGGATTGTTCTCGATGGCCCTGCGTGGCTAAATCTTGATCCTTGATTGAGGAGACTGAAACCTCGGAATCAATGAAACTGTGAGATCTAATTTATTTTTATTGTTCAGTTTATACATGAGTATTGAATGTTCTTCTGAGATTAAATCTTCATGATTGTCTTGTCTAATTGCTAGGAGGCCTACTAGTTTATTATTCATGGTGATCTACTGCTAGGTTTGATATCAAATCCGGAATTATTTGATCCCTCTAATCTGCGAAGCAACTAGAGTTTAATAATCTACTGCGTTTCAGAGATTGTTAGGTCTTAGGAAGAATATTCGACTAGATTAAATGCAACCGCTTGTGCTTGTGTTATTTAGCTTCATCGATCTCCCTATTCTTAAGGCTGCTACTAGATTAAATCTACAGCGCTTGTCTTAGGTTGTTTAGTAGTTAGGGTTGATTAGATCACTTGTTTCTAATTAACTAAGAATGAGGAGAGATTCGAATTGAATTCGGACGGTGAATATTCATGGTATGAATTGATTGATACTTGCATCTATGATCAGTTGTTGGATTCCGATGGTGGATGTTGACTCAGACCAAGGTTTGTTCTCTTGATTCAACTTGTTTCTTCGCTTTAGATTATTTCTTTATTGTTTTTCCTCACGTTTAAAACCCCCCATCTTTGTTCACTAAGTACAAAACTAGGCTAAACAATCTTCGTGGGATCGACTCGTACTCGCACTACTACATTTATTTTAACGAGTATTGGTTTCATTTTTGAGTGCCTACGACAGCACATCAAATTTTGGCGCCGTTGCCAGGAGTGATTCTAGTTGATTTTTGTGCTTATTGTGATCTTTATTTCTTAAAAAAAAAAAAGAGTTTACACAAATTTTCTGAATTTGTTTCTCTCGGTTCATCGAAAAGTTCTTGATTGTTTATGAGTACAGCTCGATCTTTTAATCAAGGTGATTTACAGTACGATCCAGAGATAGAAAGAACTTTGCGCAGGTTAAGGAGAGAAGCTCGGATAAATCCTGAGGAGGACGATTTGGCTCTTGACCACGTATTTATCAGTGATTCGGAATTAGAAGAGGAAGAAGTCATGGCCGGAAATCGGACTTTGAAAGAGCTTGCAGCCCCAGATTTGAATCAACAACCCTTATGCATTACATTCCCTACTTTGGATGTTGCTACTACTTTTGAATTGAAATCTGGACTAATACATCTCTTACCCACTTTTCATGGACTTTCAGGTGAGGATCCTCACAAGCATTTAAAGGAGCTTCATGTTGTGTGCACAAGTATGAAACCCATGGGGGTGACTGAAGATCAAATCAAATTGAGAGCCTTTCCGTTTTCTTTGAAGGATTCGGCTAAGGATTGGCTTTATTATTTACCATCTGGGAGTATTACTACATGGAATGAGATGAAGAGGTTGTTTTTAGAGAAGTATTTTCCAGCCTCAAGAGCGGCCAACATTAGGAAAGAAATCTGTGGTGTGAGGCAACATAATGGAGAATCTCTACATGAGTATTGGGAACGTTTAAAGAAACTCTGTGCAAGCTGTCCCCATCATCAAATTAGTGAGCAATTACTTATCCAATATTTTTATGAGGGCTTACTAATCAATGACAGGAGTATGATTGATGCCGCTAGTGGAGGAGCTTTGGTGGATAAAACTCCTGAAGCCGCGAGGAACTTGATTGCAAATATGGCGGTTAATTCTCAACAATTTAATACTAGACTTGATACTTATTCAAAAAATGTTAATGAGGTAAATGTTTCATCACTTGAACAACAGATTGCGAGTCTAACTTCTCTTGTTCGTCAAATGGTTGTAGGTAACATGCAAACAGCGAAGGTTTGTGGGATTTGTTCGGTGGCAGGACATCCAACTGATATGTGCCCAACTCTTCAAGAGGAGCTCTGTGAACAAGTGAATGCAGCGGGGAGTTTCCCTGGACAACCGCAAAGGAAGTATGATCCATATTCAAATACGTATAATCCAGGATGGAGGGATCACCCCAATCTCAACTATGGGAATCCACAAGTAAATCAGCTCGCAACTCAATTTCGTTCAAGTGGCTAGCAATATCAGCAATATAGACCGTCATACCCCCCAAGACCACAACCAAACCCAACTCCTAATTCTGGTATGTCTTTAGAAGATATTGTTCAATCCCTTGCTACTAATAATTTGCAATTTCAACAGGAGACAAAACAATTTCAACAAGAGGCAAAGGCTAGTATTCAAGGTTTGGAACATCAGATAGGCCAGATGGCAACTGCAATTAGCAAGATAGAGGCGCAAAGTTCAGGAAAATTACCCTCTCAAACGGTAATAAATCCAAGAGAGAATGCAAGTGCAATCATTTTGAGAAGTGGTAAAGAAGTTGAGACTCCAGTAAAGGAAGTTCCTGCATCTTCACCGCAAGGAAACGAGCAAGACATAGTCGCGGACAAAATCTTTCCCGATGACGACAACGTACCTAAACGTAAGTTTCCACCTCTTTCTGATTATAAACCTGTACCTCCTTTTCCTCAGGCTTTGACAGAATCAAAAAAATATGAGAAGAATTCAGATCTATATGAGACTTTTCGCCGATGCGAGGTAAATATTCCACTCTTAGATGCTCTTAAACAAGTACCTCGTTATGTTAAATTCTTGAAAGAATTGTGCACAATTAAGAGGAAGCAGAAACTTAAAGGATGTGAGAAGGTGAAAGTAGGGGAAAATGTTTCTGCAATTCTACAAAGAAAAATTCCTACAAAGTGTAGGGATCAAGGTATGTTTACTATCCCATGTACAATCGTTAACACCAAATTTGAGAAAGCCATGTTAGATTTGGGAGCTTCTATCAATGTTATGCCATATTCTATATATTCTTCTTTGAAACTTGGACCTTTGAATGAAACTGGTGTTGTAATTCAATTGGCTGACAGATCTAACGCCTATCCTAAAGGTGTAGTTGAAGATATTCTTGTGCAAGTCAATGATTTAGTTTTCCCTACTGATTTTTATGTGCTTGATATGGAGAATGGTGATCATAGTACTCCTATTTTGTTGGGAAGACCTTTCTTGAAGACATCCAAGACTGAGATAGATGTCCATAGTGGCACACTTACTATGGAATTTGATGGTGAAACTGTTAAGTTTAATATTTATGATGCCATGAAATATCATGCGGATGATTGTTCAGTGTATTCAATTGATGTGATTGATTATTTATCACAGGAAGTTTTTGAACTTAGTGATAAAGACAAATTGGAAGTGGCTATTAGTAAATCTCTGGAGGAAGAAAATGAGGAGCTATCTTTGAGTACTAATTTGCAGGAAACTGTTGCAACACTGAATGATTTTTCGATAATTCAGCAATCAGGTAACGATTCTTATAGTCCATTACCTGTTTGTAATGAGAAATCACTACCTTCTGTATTGCAAGCACCTATTCCAGATCTGAAACCTCTTCCTAATCATCTTAAATACGCTTTTCTTGGAGATGAAGGAGTATTACCAGTGATTATCTCCAATAACCTTAGTGCACCACAGGAAGAAAAACTTGTGCAGATTCTTAAGAAGCATAAGATAGCTATTGGTTGGACAATTGCAGACATCAAGGGAATCAGCCCGAGTACGTGTATGCATCGTATCTTGCTTGAAGAGGGAGCGAAACCTTCCCGCCAACCACAAAGAAGGTTAAACCCGCCCATGATGGATGTTGTAAAGAAGGAGATCCTCAAACTTCTTGAAGTTGGAGTGATCTATCCTATTTCGGATAGCACTTGGGTTAGTCCAGTTCAAGTGGTTCCTAAAAAGACAGGAATAACTGTGGTGAGAAATCACAAAGATGAGTTAGTTCCTATCCGTGTGCAAAACGGGTGAAGGGTTTGTATTGATTATAGAAAATTAAATGCTATAACCCGCAAGGACCACTTCCCTTTACCTTTTATTGATCAGATGCTTGAAAGATTAGCTGGTCATTCTTATTATTGTTTTCTTGATGGTTATTCAGGTTATTTTCAGATTGCAATTGCCCCTGAAGATTAGGAAAAGACGACGTTCACATGCCCATTCGGGACTTTTGCATATCGTCGCATGCCCTTTGGCCTTTGCAACGCCCCAACTACTTTTCAAAGGTATATGGTTAGTATATTCTCGTATTATATTGAACAGATCATAGAGGTTTTTATGGATGATTTCACAGTTTATGGAAACTCCTTTGATAATTGTTTACATAACCTTACACTTGTTCTTCAAAGATGCAAAGAAACTAGCCTTGTGTTAAATTCTGAGAAATGTCATTTCATGGTTGAATAAGGTATAGTTTGGGTCATGTTGTTTCATCTAAAGGAATTGAGGTTGATAAAGCTAAAGTTGATATCATTCAATCTTTACCTTATCCCACTAGTGTGCGGGAAGTTCATTCTTTTCTTGGACATGCAGGTTTTTACCGAAGATTCATTAAGGATTTCTCCAAAATAGCATTACCGCTATGCACGTTGTTACAAAAGGATAAGGTTTTTGAGTTCGATGATGCATGCAAAGAGGCATTTGATAAACTGAAAGAATTATTGACTTCAACTCCAGTTATTCAACCCCCTGACTGGAGCGTTCCTTTCGAAATAATGTGTGACGCAAGTGATTATGCAGTAGGCGCGGTTTTGGGTCAAAAGATCGGAAGAGCTTCTCATGCAATTTACTATGCTTCCAAGACTTTGGATGATGCTCAGAGAAATTATTCTACAACTGAAAACGAACTTTTAGCTGTTGTGTTTGCTTTAGAAAAATTTCGTTCTTATTTACTTGGTACTAAAGTCATTGTTTACTCTGATCATGCAGCCCTTCGTTATTTAATGACGAAGAAGGAGGCAAAGCCGAGATTAATAAGATGGATACTTCTCTTGAGTGAATTTGATTTGGAGATAAAAGACAAAAGAGGAACAGAAAATTAGGTTGCAGATCATCTGAGTCGATTAGTTCATGTGGAGGATGAACTTCGTCTGCAGGAAGCATTCCCTGATGAACAACTGTTCTCTGCAACTGTGACATTACCTTGGTATGCAAATATTGTGAATTATTTGGTTACTAATATGTTACCTTCTGATTTGTCTAAGGCTCAAAGAGATAAGATTAAAAGTGATGCCAAATACTATGTGTGGGAGGACCCATATTTATGGAAGCATTGTGCAGATCAAGTAATAAGAAGGTGCGTTCCTGAAAATGAAATTATTTCTATACTCACTTTTTGCCATTCTTATGCTTGTGGAGGTCACTTTGGAGTTAAGAGAACGGCAAGAAAGGTGTTAGAATGTGGTTTCTATTGGTCTTTTTTATTTCGAGATTCATACTCTCTTTGTAAATCATGCGAGAATTGTCAAAAGACAGGTAATATATCTCAAATGAATGAGATACCACAAACCTCCATATTATTTTGCGAAATTTTCGATGTTTGGGGCATCGATTTCATGGGTCCGTTCCCTATATCTTTCGGTTATGTTTATATTCTACTTGCTATTGATTATGTTTCGAAATGGGTAGAAGCTAAAGCTACCAGGACTGATGATTCTACAGTTGTTGCAGATTTTATCAAGTCTAACATATTATCTAGGTTTGGAATTCCAAGAGCTCTAATAGTGATCGAGGCACTCACTTTTGCAATCGAACTGTGGAGGCGTTGCTAAGGAAGTACCATGTGACCCATAAGGTATCAACCGCCTATCATCCGCAAACTAGTGGACAAGCGGAAGTGTCAAATCGAGAGATCAAGTCTATCATTGAAAAGACGGTAAATCCAAATAGAAAAGATTGGAGTTTGCGTTTGGATGATGCGTTGTGGGCATATAGGACGGCATATAAGACACCCATCGGTATGTCACCTTATCGCTTGGTATTTGGGAAATCATGTCACCTTCCAGTTGAGTTAGAACATAAAGCTTATAGGGCTATCAAGAGCTTTAATATGAACATGGATGAGAGTGGAGAACACAGGAAGTTGCAACTGCAAGAATTAGAGGAAATTCGCAATGATGCCTATGAGAGCGCTAGGATTTACAAGGAAAAGACAAAAGCTTTTCATGATAAGATGATTTCTAGAAAGGAGTTTAAAGTTGGTCAAAAAGTCCTCCTTTACCAATCACGCTTATGTTTGTTTCCAGGTAAGTTGCGTTCTCGTTGGATTGGACCTTTTATTGTTACTAATGTTTTTTCTCATGGTGCAGTTGAAATTCAAAGTTTAGCCACTTCCAAAATGTTTACGGTGAATGGCCATCGACTTAAACCTCTCTATGAAGGCGTTCCAACAGAAAAGTTGGAAAAATTGGACCTTGAGGAACCAACTTATACTGATTAAAGAAGCCAGCATGAAGTCGAGCCAATGACAATAAACAAAGGCGCTGCTTGGGAGGCAACCCAAGGGGAGTTCGTTCCTTTCTCTTTTCATTTTCGCATTTCCATTTTATTTCTTTTTTCCCTTTCTTTGCATTCCACCTTACATTGGGGACAATGTCAGTTTCAAGTGTGGGGGAGGAGATCTAGGTTGCATTTGCCATGAGCGAGAACTAGTTAAGCTTGACATATTCATAACATGATTGAATGAGTAATTTTGTGACTTAGAATTAATTAGTTGAGTTATTTTCCTTGAGATGGTAGTGACTAAATTAGTAGACAAAAGCTGGTGAGATTTTGAGTCTCTAGACTGACACATTCATATCAGTCTCACTAATTTCTTTCATGAGAGATATTCTTCCTTGGATTTGTTTCTCTAGAACTTGCTTTGATTCTATTTGAGGTCACATTGACACATGCAATTAATTTTTCCTTTTGCTAAACACCTTTGAGCTTTATTGACTTCATTGTTAACCCACATTACAAGCTGTAAACCTGAAAAAAAATACTTCTGCTACCCAAGCCATAAAACTAGTGGAGCATTGATCGTAATTATGACATGTATGTGTGCAAAAGTTCAAGTGTGGGGGTGTTTGGAATAGTGGTATGGCTATGATTGGTGAAGTGGAGTATATTTTTCATACTTAATTCGTGAGTATGTCGTTTCTGAAGAAAAAAAAAATGAAAGAACAAAGAAAAGAAGAAAAGAAAGTGGAGGAAATTGTGTCTCATGTTACAAAATGTGTTTATGAATCCTCCTAATACTCCAAGAAAGGGGTATGTTTATGTATGATCTCTACAAAAGTGGAAGTTTTTGCAAAAGATTATTCACTATTTCAGTAAAAAGTATTCCTTTGAACAATCTCTTTGCCAAGGTCGTAATGTTATACTGTTTGAGTATGTTGAAGCCAAATTGAAGAAGTTGCTGAATGGAGTGATTGGTTGTACATGTCTTATTGATGCATTTTTGCTTCATTAGTTCCATTGGCTTTTGAGCAACATTCTCAAATATTTCCCACCTTAATCCTGCACCCCATTACAACCTTTTGAAGTCCTTATGATTTGTGTTATACATGTGATTCTAGTGGTGGAGAATGAGAAGATATGCAAGCCTATAGTAGATCATTTTCATTGGAATGAATTTGAGTGAAATTCATACCCTTCAAACACATGAGAGTTGAGTGTTTATTTCCGTGAGGTCTACTTATTTATTTTGCTCCATATTCAAGTAAAAAAGCTTACTGATTAATTTTTAAGTTGTCTAAAAATGTTTGTTTATGATGTGTTATGATTTTTATGAAAAGCTTGATTGTTTTCGTGTTGATGGCGTTGCAACCTTGATATCTTGAGTAGAGTGAATTTTAGTTTTGCCCGAGGACGAGCAAAAGCTAAGTCTGGGGGAATTTGATGATGATGCATAATGTTATATTTTTATCCCTTAATACTTAGTCTCCTATGCTTATTTAGTTCCTAAATACACTCATTATTCTTATACTTTGATTTAGGATGCAATTGAAGTCCTTAAGTCGAAAAGAAGCTGAAAAGAATGCATGGATCAACTTTAAAGATTAATCTGTACCTGCTCATGAAGAATCAGATGATGTACCATATATGGTTGGAAAGCTCTTGAAGTCTAGATTCTGGAGAATTTTACGGTTCGTGATTCCGAATTTCCTAGAGGAAGTTACGGCAATTTTAGTACCGATATCAAAGTCTGGATGGCAGAACAGTAATACGCTGGAACGTCCGATCGATCCGACACCCAGGGTCCGATCGATCAGACTATGCAGAAATGTGACAGAACATGTATTTTTTTGCTGAACATGGTCCGATCGATCCCTACATCCATCCTATGGGGTCCGATCGATCGGACACCTAAAGTTGGATCGATCGGACTCAGGAATAGCCAGAGAAGGTGGATTTTTACGCAACCGATCGATCCGACACACATAGTTCGATCGATCAGACTCGGACGTAAATAGAAGTTGAAGATTTTAATGAGACCGATCGATCCGACACTCAAGGTCCGATCGATCGGACTTTCCCAGTGAAGAAAATCAACGATTGTGATCTAATCCGAGGGTGGATACACTTGAGGCTATAAATAGGACTCTTTCTAGGGTTTGAGGGGGGATTCTTGGACACTTTTGACTGCTCTTTCTCCTCCTTTATATTTTCCTAGGTTTTCTCTTGCTTTATGAAATCTTTTGGAGGATTGTTCTCGATGGCCCTGCGTGGCTAAATCTTGATCCTTGGTCGAGGAGACTGAAACCTCGGAATCAATGAAACTGTGAGATCTAATTTATTTTTATTGTTCAGTTTATACATGAGTATTGAATGTTCTTCTGAGATTAAATCTTCATGATTGTCTTGTCTAATTGCTAGGAGGCCTACTAGTTTATTATTCATGGTGATCTACTGCTAGGTTTGATATCAAATCCGGAATTGTTTGATCCCTCTAATCTGCGAAGCAACTAGGGTTTAATAATCTACTGCGTTTCAGAGATTGTTAGGTCTTAGGAAGAATATTCGACTAGATTAAATGCAACCGCTTGTGCTTGTGTTATTTAGCTTCATCGATCTCCCTATTCTTAAGGCTGCTACTAGATTAAATCTACAGCGCTTGTCTTAGGTTGTTTAGTAGTTAGAGTTGATTAGATCGCTTGTTTCTAATTAACTAAGATTGAGGAGAGATTCGAATTGAATTCGGACGGTGAATATTCATGGTATGAATTGATTGATACTTGCATCTATGATCAGTTGTTGGATTCCGATGGTGGATGTTGACTCAGACCAAGGTTTGTTCTCTTGATTCAACTTGTTTCTTCGCTTTAGATTATTTTTTTATTGTTTTTCCTCACGTTTAAAACCCCCCATCTTTGTTCACTAAGTACAAAACTAGGCTAAACACTCTTCGTGGGATCGACTCGTACTCGCACTACTACATTTATTTTAACGAGTATTGATTTTATTTTTGAGTGCCTGCGACAGCACATCACTGCTTCTGATAGTTTGAAAGCCTGCCATGATTGAAGTTTGGCTTGGACAGCCTCAATCAAGTAATTGAAATCAATTACACGCGGGTTATGAACATTTAAAGGAATTCTCAAATATTTCCATGTACTATGTCCCTCAGAAATCCCAAGGTATTTAATTACACATTGCCTTCTTCTAACTAAAATTTTAGGGGAAAACTTAACGCTAGACTTCTCAGGATTTGCCACTAAACCAAAAATATGAGAGAATTTCTTGAGGATATTGATCAATTTTTGTGCTTCCTCTCTTCCAGCTTTTGAGACAAAAGAACATCATTCGAGAATAACAAATGGTCAACTTTGAGTCTTCCTCTATCATAAGGAATGCCTTCCAAAGCCAGTAAAGGTTGCATGAGGAGATTTATGAGTACTTCCTGCATTAGAATGAATAGATAAGGGGAGATAGGATCCCGTTGTCTTAATCCCCTTTTTTATTTGAACAGACCAGTCACCTTCCCATTAAGATTTAAGGAGAACCGAGGGGTTGTAATACATTCCATCACCCAAGAAATCCATTGAACTAGAAAACCCATAGCATCAAGCACCCTTTTAATAAAATTCCAACTTACTAAGTCAAAAGCAGCTTGAAGATCTACTTTAACTGCCATAAGAGGACTTGTAGCTGGAGCAGTACGCATGGTATGAATTAATTGTTGAGCAACACCTATATTGTCAAGTATCGTTCTTCCATGGATAAATGCAGATTGTTCCTTGCTAATAAGATTTGGAAGATAAGGCTTCCGTCGGTTTGCTAGGACAGAGGTGATGAGTTTGTAAGCCACATTGCATAGGCTGATAGGCCTGAACTCCTTAAAATGCCGAGGATTTTTGCATTTCGGAATTAGAGCAAGGAAAGAGTCATTCCATCCAGGTAGTAGGTGACACGTTTTAAAAAACTGCTGAATCAGAGAGACTAAATCTGTCATGCCCCAACCCAGAAAACCCATCCGGGTCGAGGCGTGAGGGTTCCTACTCTATTCAATCCATCAAAGGCGCGATCACAATAAAATAAGACAGCTAATTAACAATTGAATCTGGGGTCAAATAACATTTATGATTCTGATACAATATATTTAATCCTCAAAATCGTTACATAAGGAAAAAATATATTTAAATAATCCAACAAGATTGAATAAACCCCAAGTCCTCGAACACCTCCATAAGTCGACGCGCCACCATGTGCCTGTCCAGTTTGGATTTACGGAAGAAGAGTTGACGCATGCACCTATAAAACGCAGCCCGAGTAGGAGTGAGCAATAAGCTCAGCAGGATTCTATGCTACGACACTCACAAAGTAAGGGAACAGAATAGTGTCGCCCCCAACCAAAGCCTGGGTGTACACAGGTGCCCCATAACCCCACCACGTGTCCCTGAGGGCCTCAGTCATGGCCTTCCAGAAGAACTGGTCACATGCTGGGTCACGCTCAGTAAAGCAGGAAGCCAACACTGCTGATTCACCAGCAGGAAATGGACACTGTTAGGCGGGGAACGACCCCGCTGAGTAGGCACACCCTCTACTCATGAGTCATAGAACACTGGACACTGGCTACACCTCAGAACCCGGCTCGAGGCTAACTTGGCCTCTAATCCTCAATCAAGCATAATTGCAGCCAACTAGACAGTAGCCTCAAATCATCAGACTATTATAACAGATTAAATCCTAGACCTTGCTACCCAACCTCGGTCCTAAGGCTAGATCTGAGCTGCCCGAGAGCCTCGGGTCAGCCATCAACCCATCGCCTACGTCCTATCCTCTATGCATCTAATGCAATCATGTGCATGCTATGCTCATGCACAAACAGAAGTGTATGCATGCAACATGGTGTCAGATAAAACACAAGTCCTGGTGTAGCCTACAGCTCGCCAAGGGTATACATAGCATCGGTCTAGAATAAAGCGGAATAAAATAGACACTCAGGACTACAAACGGGATACAACCCCAGCTAAACTATCAAGCAGCTATGATAGCAATGTAATAATATTTTATTCAAAGCTATGGGTGTACTTAAGGCCCATTTACTCTACACATCCCAGGGGAGGCACAACTCCTCTGGTTCAACCACAATCCACGCACGGGTTTATGCAATGCACCACAAGAAGCAAAAAAAAATTTCAATGTAAGAGAAAGATCTGGGTCCTTATCGTCATTCATTCACACATCACAAAGATCTAATAAAGTTTAGAAATACAAACAGTGCAATCTCGATGACATGTTTATTGGCGATCGCTCCTTCACCGCTTGGAAGGATGCTTCGTCGTTCTCCACCTAATGATCACAAAGAGATTCTAAATATTAGCACTAAAACTATTTTTGGTCTTTTTATATAGCAAACAAAAGACAACAACTAATTATAAAAGAAAACTATACTAAGTAAATAACTCGAAACACTAACTCCCCGGCAACGGCGCCAAAATTTTGATAAAGCTTGAAAAGTGTCGTGGCTTAACAAGTCTACTCAAAATTACAAATTTATAATCAAATTACTAGCTAACTACTTTAGGGGTAGACAGTAATGAATCCGAGTTGATCCACAGGGAAATAGGATTGAGTTGAGATGCTCTGTATAGTCTCCTACTAATGAGTTAAGGAAAGGTTTAGAACTTGAATTAAACTAGCTTGAAGCTAAAGGAATTTATAGACGCCAGGAAAGGGACCAAGGAATTCTTAATCCATAACACGGGTTCTACCAGGTCTTCCTAAGATTAGGGCATACTAATCACATTGAATGGATTTTCTAATGGTTGATAGGTGAATGACTAGTTCTCCCAATCACTCAACAAGTTCTGGTTAGGATTCCTCGTCGGTAAGAGCAATTATCTAAAATTCAGAGATCTAGTGGTTAGTTATGATCACCGCTAATGAATCCTCTGATTATGATGAATTCATCGCGAGAAAATAAGTATTATATGGATTTAGGTGTAAGATCAAGATGGTTCTCACACCTTGATGGCCAAATCTCGAAAGATAGGATAAATGGAGGATTAGGAATAGAACGTAGTGGTTCTAGCACTACTATAGTGGTTCTAGCACTATACAATCCCTAATCACGAAGAAGAGTTCACCTGAGAGACCATGGTTCTAGCATGATCTTCCTATTAGATGAGTCCAATCCAAGCCTTAACATGCAATCGTTCTAGATCTATCACGAATAAGAACAATCCAAGCATCCAACAATAAATCAACACCAAAATTATAAAAGAATTAAGATCAATCCATATAAGCCATGCAAAAAGGTATACAAGCCCTAGATCTTAGAAATCCCTAGTAGAAACCCTAGTTACATCATAAGAATCCCTTGGCAAGGGGTTTAGCTACTCCAAGACTGGACTGGATTGTTCCTCCGCCATGGATCCACAGACGGAGGTTGATGAAGTTCCTTCGCCATGGATCTCCTCCAAAAGAATCTCCCAAGAAAAATCTAAAAGTTGAAGGAAAACTGTTGTTCACGTCTCAACGAGAAGACCCCCAAAAACCCTAAAATATGCTTATTTATAGCCTAGGAACATCCGACTCCTGGATTAGATCTTGACTGTTGATTTCCTTCCTGCCAATCAAATGATCGATCCTTCCATATAGGAGGATCGATCCTTTGGCTTCAATTGCTAGCCATGCACATAAAGGATCGATCATTCACATAGGAGATGATCGATCCTTCCCTTGTGTGATTGATAATGCCATGTGGATGATCGATCATTCCATTAAGGAACATCGATCCTTTGAATTGGTGCTCTCTGTCACTGTTGTCGTACATAAATGATTGATCATTCAAGGAAGTGAAGATCGATCCTTCTCGACCTTGCTCTGTTGTCGTGCATACATGATCGATCATTCCATGAAGGAAGATCGATCCTTCGAATGGGTGCTCTCTGTCAAGGTAATGCACTTGAATGATCGATCCTTCTCTGAGGTGATGATCGATCATTCATGATGGAGTTGCCCAAACGAGCTCGTTTTGACTCCAAACATGATCTACCTCGTACTAGGGTCGATTGTACCTGAAATAGGATAAAACAGTCAGCGAAGCATTGCTCGGAAACCCTAGCCTAAGCGGAGAGGAGGAAGAAGAAGGAAAAGGGCAAACAGAGGCGGTTCACGGGCTACTTATAGGCCCGAGTCCGATCGGTCGCTCCCCGAGCGATCGATCGGACTAGGTCGGTTCACGCCCTTATCCGGACACGTCGTAGGCGGTGCCAACCTCGAATCCGACCAATCACTCTTTGGAGCGATCGATCGGTTTGGGCTGGCAGCTGTCCTAACGACAGCTTCCGCGCGCCCGAACTCAGATCTTTCGATCCCAAGTTCGCCTAATGTTCTAATAAACACAAATAACAAATAAGGGGCATGTGTGTGTACATCATGGGTGTGGAACCAACCGCCAAGGCGCAATTTACCAAATTACCCTTGGGAGTCTTCGCGATCAACCCGATCATGGAACAAGGCCAAACGGGCCAGACCCTAGAGCTAACGTGGTCGGGCCGTGTTGGAGGAACGGGTCCTCACAAAATCATACCCAACAATGTCCCAGTGAAGAAAAAAAAACTTTGCGGTAAGACTATCAGGTCCAGATGATTTGTTACTACCCATTTGAGAGAGACCCATTTTAATTTCATCTGTTGTTACTGGCAGTATTAGAGCTTCACTGCCTTCTCTAGATATGACTGGAAGTGTTGGGAGAGGTGTATCTCTTCTACAATCAGTTTTAGCCCAGAGCCTTTTAAATCTTCCAATGAAGGCATTGGCAACTGCATCAAACCCCGAGACTAGATCACCTGCTGTATTCCTGATTTTCTTTATGGAAGTATAAGAGGGTGTAACAGAGTTTTAATGATGGAGCTACATGAATTTCTATCTCCATTGCGTACCCAGTCTGATCTCCTCTGTTTCCTTTTGAACTTGTCCCATTGTAACTGCTCAGCTATCAGCTTCCCTTCCAAGGATTTCATACGAGCCTCTTGTAGGGGACTTAAAGGAGATTGTTCCTCAAGTGAATAAAGACCCTCCAGCTGTTGAAGAAGATATTGTTGAGTGTTTAGAAAATCATAACAATCAGACTTGTGCCACCTCTTGACCACTCCTTTAACTTCTTTTATTTTGCCTTTGAAGACATACTGTTTTGATCCACTTCTTGGTCGACTCTCTGCATGGAGAGAGCCTTCCTAAACTCAACAGTGGTGAGCCAAAAACGACGAAGGCGGATAGGTGATGGTCCTGGACGTGATTGCTCTGGCTCAAGACAAAGAAGAAGTGGTCTATGGTCAGAGCCATAGTAGCGTAGGTGATGAACCTCAACGGTAGGAAACCAGGCTCGCCAACCACTGTTGCTAAGAGCTCTGTCAAAACGCTCAAGAATGTGTGCGCCTCCTCCGAGACGATTACACCAGGTAAAGGAATGGCCACTGAAGCCCAAATCAATTAACTGGCTGTAAGAGATGAAGTTTAGGAAATCTACCACTGATTGTGAATAGCGGAAAGGCCTACCTCCTTTTTTTTCATGTGCACGTTGTAATCACCAAGCATAACATGGGGCCATCCCCTTGCATTTATCCTTCCCAGTGCTTGCCATAGTTGTCGTCGCTCTCTTCCAGATCTTGCGCCATAGACTATAGACAGAGACCATTGGCCATGCACATGAGAGGTGATAACACCATGAATAGCTTGAGTATTGTAGCTCACAAAGGATACCAAAGCCACAGAGGCACACCAAATTGCAAGGATACCACCTTGGCAGCCATTGGAAGGGAGAAGATGCAGATTCCATTGTGGACCAAATTGTTGAGTGATGAGAGGGAGTTGCTCTTCAACAAGCACCACATCAATGAGGAAAAGAAAATCCAGTCGACGCCTGAAGATTAATCTTCTACAGGAGCTTATCACTCGCCAATAACCCAGATTGCGACAATTCCAAGAGACGATTCTAGACATTGGGAACTAATTTGAGGAAGGAGCAGTGGTCGCTGCGCTGGGTCTTGGTCGCTTCGAGGAACGGCCAGACGAACATGACACATCCCTTATTTTAGACATATGAGCGTCATAGATAGAAGCCTCTCCATCATCATCCTGGGATGCATCTTCGAGCTCTTCACACAGGGAGGCATCTATCAGCAGAGGATCTTGGCCCTTATCAGGTGTATCAAGGGTTGTTTTAAGGGCAAGGATCCCCTCTTGATGATGATCTTGCAACGCAGTTGGCTCCATCTCTATGTCAGCTGATTCAAGGCCTTCCGCTAGCTGCCCTCCAGGATCTGCAGGTCGGTATCCTCTTGGCACCACCAGTGGCCCCGGGCGATGATGATTCCTGCGGTCCCTTGCATACCAGCCATCATCTATGAGAGAGACGCCAGAGATGTCGTCGCCCATGGCCATTTCCCTACCCTCTAGAGCATTATACCTGTTTTAGGTCCCCCCTTTGCTTTTGTTTGTTTCTAGATTTACTTGAGACCAGAGAGTGTCTCCTTTGCTTTGGACAGGTGGACGGCTAGATGAGCCCATAGATCCCGAGCCATTTGAATCAATGGCTTTCTTCCCTCATTCTGCCACATCAGGTTTTCTAGCCACACGCCATGTAGCCTGAGTGTGATCACTAACAGCCAAACGAGATGCTTCCACAGTGGTCCCTTGGGGGACAACTCCTGAGCCACGGTGCCCTTATGTCTGATTCTCCCCCCACCCCGTTTTCCCTCAATGATTGCCATCTCATCTTGGACGCATCCGCCAACGACTCAAAAGCTATGAGCATCGTCTTCCTCTCAGCCGGTGGTGGTTGTTTTGAGACCGGTGGTCGACGGCGACGGGGTGGAATATTGTGAGGACATGTCCCTCTACTCCTGTGACTCGTTGTGGACCGCAAGGGCAATTTGATAAATTACGCCCTGTCGGCTTGTTTCACACCCGCGTGTGCACACACTGACCATGTTTGTGGTAATGTTTGACTAAAATGGTTAGTGGGACCCGAGATCAAACGATCCGGACTTGGGCTTGAGTTTTAGCCCAAGTCTAGCTTTCTGCACCTAAGGGATCGATCTTCCTTGCAAGAAAATCTATCTTTTAGTGCCAGAAAGTCAAACCCAATTTGGCAAGGAAGATCGATCTCTTTCTCAAAAGAGATTGATTTCTCTTGAGTCAGTTCGTTCATCTATAAAACGAACGAAACCTTTTCTTTGATTTTTTTGGAAAATTCGAGTTTTGAGCCATGTTCTTGCTGGATTTGACTTTGTTTGAGGAAGATCCAAGGCTTAATAGCTTGGATTGAAGCTGCTATTGCATAGGTAGGGATCCTGCCTACAATCTTTCGGGTTTTTGGAGTCTTTCCGGTTTGATTGTGATCTTTTGCTTAGATCTGTTAAAATACAAGTTTGTTTTCCATGATCTCACCGGTTTTGGACTCGTGGTTCCTTGATCTACCATATCCCAGAGTTTTGGGGGGTTTGGTTGTATTTTCCGACGGTATTTCTCGCCGTCCGGTCGCCGAAGAACCCATTCAGATCAATCTCCCTTGAGGGAAGATCGATCCCTTGTGGGGCATCATGCCCAACCCGAGTCAGATCGATCCCTCGGTTGGAGAAGATCGATCCTTGCCTAGGATGGTATGGCGGTTTCCAGATCAAGAAGAAGATCGATCCTTCTGGTGGAGAAGATCGATCTCCTTCGGTTGACAGGGAAGAGTTTCCTCCAAGTACTAAGAAAATCGATCCCCTTTGGAAGGGAGATCGATCTCTTAGTGGCTGAGGGGTGCTTTCAAGTGGCTTTTGCCCGCGAGGCTTTGTATGACGGTTTTCTTTACCGCCTTATACCTGGTACATATGTTTATGCATGTTAGCCCTATAATAGGGGCAATGGTGAACCGAGGGAGTGATGACTCCCGGGATGTTTAGAATAAACGGGCGGGTAGCCCTACAGCTTTCCTTAGCCTTGCATGACGGCGTACGCCGAGGGCTTTATCTGTGATGTCTGTGAGCTGTTGTTTGCAGGGCTGCTTCCCGATGCAGGTGTTGTGGTGGACTGCTGGCAGTTGATGGTAGTACCACTGTAGTAGCTCCTAGACCTTACTTACCTGTTCACCACCCCGGGCCGGCAGGGTGCCGTATCGAGACCTTGTTTAATATATCATCACATTTCTTGCATGTGTATCTGTATTTATCCTGCGTGTGATCATAGCATGCATTGTATTGTGCATTAGTTGCATAGGAGTAGAACGCTGGCGATGGGTTGATCGCCGATCCGGGGCTTTTGGGTAGTCCGGATCTAGCTCTATGACCATTGCGGGTAGCTTGGTCCAGGACTCAATTTTGTAGTATTCAGTCGATTTTCGATGATAGGGTTAGATAACCTGAATACATGTGGTTTGATATTTAGAGGTCGTGTCGACTCCAAGTTGAATCTGAGATGTAGCCGGTGTCCGGTGTTCTTGACTCTTGGGTGGGGGTGTGCCTGCCCAGCGGTGTCCTTGCCCGCCAAACAGTGTTCTGTGTCCTGTTGAGAGTATGCAGTGTTTTAGGCCTGCGTTCACGGACTCTGATGTCGCTCAAATGTGTCACGCACAGCGGTCGCGGTACAGTACAGCATAAGAGAGGTCGAATCCCACAGAGAGACAAGCAGGAAAGATCCAGAAACACTGATAACAATGAATTGAAAACAATCAAGAGCGATGAAAGTTAAGAAAATAGATCGAAGATGTAATGGTAAGATAAAGTTAACGAAAGAAATCAAGATTTGAGATGAGATCGATTTTTGATCGATCTACCTCAATGCCTTTGGAAGAGACAATATGGCCCAACACAATGCCTGAGGGCACCATGAAGTGACACTTTTCCTAATTAAGCACAAGGTTCTTCTCCTCACACCTGCTCAAGACTCTCTTTAAGTTTTGCAAGCATGCATGAAAAGTATTACCAAATACAGTCAAGTCATCCATATATACCTCCATACATTCCTCGATCATATCAGCAAACATACTCATCATGCAACGCTGAAAAGTAGCAGGAGCATTACACAATTCAAATGGCATTCTACGGAAAGCATAAGTACCAAAAGGACATGTAAAAGTAGTTTTTTCCTGATCCTCTAAAGCAATCTCAATCTGATAATATCCAGAATAACCGTCGAGAAAACAATAAAAAGGATGTCCAGCTACTCTCTCTAAAATCTGATCTAGAAAAGGCAGTGGAAAATGATCCTTACGGGTGGCAGCATTCAATTTTCTATAATCTATGCACATACGCCATCCTGTCACTAATTTAGTGGGGACAAAGTCTCCACTTTCATTTTTAACAACAGTGACACCAGATTTTTTTGGCACAACTTGTGTAGGACTTACCCATTTGCTATCAGCAATAGGATAGATAATCCTTGCATCTAATAATTTCAACACTTCAGTTTTGACTACCTCTTTCATTGTAGGGTTCAACCTACGCTGAGGATCCCTGCGAGGTACAGCCCCTTGTTCGAGATTAATCATATGGGAACATATCAAGGGACTAATACCTTTCAAATCTGCTATACTCCATCCAATAGCTGATTTATGCTCATTCAAAATGCTAAGTAATTGCTCACCTTGCTCTGCAGTCAATGCCGAAGAAATAATCACTGGGTATGTATCACCTAGACCAAGATAGGCGTGCTTTAAACCTTGAGGAAGCGGCTTCAGGTCCAGTTTGGGCGGCTCTATTGATGATGGTGTTGGTGGCTGTCCTCTTTCTGGCAGTTCTTCAAACTTTGGATTCCATGGACCTGCAAAGGAACAATGTTCCAAATTTTTACACATACCATCAACATCAACATTTTCATCCAAATCTAATTCAAGAGAATTAATTTCAGATGCAGCAAACTCCTCTTCAGTGAGCAGATCAATCTGGTAAGTCTGCTGGCATTCATCATCCTCATCAGGCTGCTTAGCAACATTGATTTCTAAAGTCATATTCCCAAAAGTTAACTTCATTAAGCCATTCCTGCAATTAATTATAGCATTAGCAGTAGCAAGAAACGGTCTACCTAAGATAATGGGAATCCTAGAATCAGCAGTTACTATAGCCTGAGTATCCAAGACTAAGAAATCAACAGGATAATAAAATTTATCTATTTGAACAAGCACATCCTCAACTACTCCTCGTGGAGTTTTTGTGGATCTATCTGCCAATTGCAAAATCACAGATGTCGACTTAATCTGTCCCAAACCAAGTTGCAAGTAAACAGAATATGGCATCAAATTAACACTCGCACCAAGATCTAATAAAGCTTGTCCTACTTCATGCTTTCCAATGAAACAAGATACAGTAGGACAACCAGGATCCTTATATTTAGGAGGAATCCTGTGCTGAAGCAATGCACTAACCTGCTCTGTTAAAAATGCAGTTTTCTTTACATGATGTCGTCTCTTCATAGTGCAAAAATCTTTAATCACTTTAGCATATGTAGGAATTTGCTTAATAACATGCAAAAGAGGAAGGTTTACCTTAACCTGCTGAAGATGCTCCAAAACTTCGCTATTGGGCACCATTGTAAATTTAGTGGATTTCAATGCCTAAGGAAAAGGGACACGTAGCTTAAAGTCACCTGGTGTAGGGCCATCTGGATGATCGGTCTCGACATGGTCCTCCTCAATTCGGTCCTCTTCTTCAACAACAATAGGAGGTTCGGTGGCCTCTTTGGAAGAGCTTTTTGTTGTTTTCCCGCTTCTTGTAGTTATGGCATTCATCTCCTTCACATTATTTTGCTCAGCACTAGATACCTGTGTTTGTTGAGGTTGAGCTGGGAACTTCGCTCGTTCATGCACGCTCAAAGAGTTGATCAGCTTCGTGATCTGGCTCTTGATCTCTTGAATATCCTCCTTCCTTTCCTTAGATTCCCGCACAATCATAGATTTCAGTTCCTGTAAATTATCATTAAATGTAGGCCTAGGAAAACCAGATGTATTATAAGGAGGGTTAGAAAAAGGCTTATTAGGTGGCGGTTGATGATGCTCGTTGCTCTGTGGAGCGTTCGACTTCCAGCTGAAGTTCGGATGCTCTCGCCATCCTGGATTATACGTCTCTGAGTAGGGAGTGTACGGCCTCCTGAATCCGCCTACAGCGTTGCAATGCTCGTCGTACCCACCTCTCATCTCAGCATAGGTGGGGCAATCATCAATCTGGTGGTCCACACCTTGGCAGATCGCACACAACCCAGCCGGCCTTGTAGGTTCATTGTATGGAGAGGTCCGGGCTGCCATCATATCTTTTGTCTTTAATAGCTCCAGCTCCCTTGTTAGACTCTCTACTTTAGCCTTGAGAGCATCCTCCTCCCGCAGCTGATAAATTCCTCCACCTGGTTGCTGCGGTGGTGGTCTAGCCCTGTTTGTACTTTCTGTTGCATTCGGGCCAGTCCATGTATGAGCTTTCTCAGCAAGCTCTGTCAAATACTCAATAGCTGCGTCAGGATCTTTTTGCAAAAATTCACCATTACACATCATCTCAACAAATTGGCGTTCTCTAACAGTTAAACCATCATAGAAATAACTAACAAGACGCCAACTTTCATATCCATGATGAGGACATAAATTCAACATGTCTTTAAATCGTTCCCACGCCTGATACAAAGTTTCACTATCCTTCTGTGTGAAGGTCGCAATATGTCTCTTAAGTGCGTTGGTTTTGTGTTGTGGGAAATACTTGGTGAGAAATATCGGTGTCATTTCAGCCCAAGATCTTATAGATTGTGGCCTCAAAGAATATAACCAACTCTTTGCTCTATCCTTCAGTGAGAAGGGAAAGAACTTAAGTCGGATCATATCTGGTGCACCTGGTTGGCCATGGAAGGTCGCTACTACTTCCTCAAACTCCCTAATATGCACATATGGATTTTCATTCTCCAACCCATAAAAGGTAGGAAGCAACTGAATCATGCCAGGTTTAAAGTCAACATGTGCAGCATTAGGTGGAAACATGATGCATGAAGGTGTAGCAGTGCGTGTTGGATGCAAATATTCTTGCAAACTCCTAGGAGCTTGTTGTTCCTCGTGCTCAGCCATAATGAAAGTATGATGTGAAGTTTATGACTGTGCGTCAAAGAGATAAGCAATATATGTCTCATTATCAGAAGTTTCAGAATCACCCTCGGGACGTCTAGCAAATCTGCCTAGTTCGTCTCTATACCGAGGCATACACCAGCAAACACGCAATCCAAAAGATGCAAACCAACTAAAAAAATAAGCAAAAACAATAATTGAAACTAAACTTACTAACTAACACCGAATACAAGAAAACAATCCTAATAGAGAAGAAAAATCAAATCTGCAATAATAAAAAAATAAAAACTAAAGAAACTGAACGAAGTTATCGCTTTCGGTGTCTACAATCACTGTAATATGATTCTGGCGCTTTTCTAAACCGTCTCCCCGGCAACGGCGCCAATTTTTTATGTCGCTCAAATGTGTCACGCACAGTGGTCGTGGTGCAGTACAGCATAAGAGAGGTCGAATCCCACAGAGAGACAAGCAGGAAAGATCCAGAAACACAAATAACAATGAATTGAAAACAATCAAGAGCGATGAAAGTTAAGAAAATAGATCGAAGATGTAATGGTAAGATAAGGTTAACGAAAGAAATCAAAATTTGAATGAGGCTAGGCTTCAGGAATCACGTCACTCGAATTTAGGTTCTTCTCTTCTCAATGGTTCATATGGTACTCAGTTAAGGGATTCACATCCCAATCACCTTAACCGGAAGATATAGAATTATGAATCTGATAAAATATATAAATGTCTCTTCCTATGATTGGTTCTTCCTTTTTATAGTTCTAACTTCATCCAACCAAACCTAAGAATACACGATACCGGCTGTCACTACAGGCAACGCGCAGCAAAAGTTCATCGGGACAAGGCCCTAACTCTAACCGGATCCCTAAGAATACACAATACCAACTCTCACAATCGGCAATGCATAGCAAAGATCTCACGGGTTAGAGCCCCAACCTTGTCTTACCAGATCCCTAAGAATACACAATACCAGCTGTCACTACGGGCAATGCATAGCAAAGGTCTCATGAGACTCGGTAGGAGAATCAAAAGAGATAACTATGGGATCACAATATCATAAAAGAAGCATGACTGGATTTATAATAAAGTTTAACCACAAAGCAATCTGTGAAGATCCAATACATAAGAAGAGTTTAACAATAAAGATTAAAAACTATGAACCATTGTTGGAGAAGAAGCCCTAGTCCTCGCTAGATCATCCGTCCGCCATGCCCGTGGATTACTCGGCCATGGATGGAGATTCCTTCATCTTCTTCCCTTAGGAAACGTCCAGAAAGAGCCTCAAAAACGTCCAAGAAGTCCCCCTCAAACCCTAGAAAGAGTCCTATTTATAGCCCCAAAGTCTCTCCATCAACGGATTAGATCTAAACCGTTGATTTAATTCACTGGGAATGTCCGATCTATCCTTCTCGGGGTGCTGGATCGATCGGATGCGTTAAAATCTTCAGCTTCTAACTTCGCCCGTGTCCGATCGATCGGACTAAGGGAGTCGGATCGATCGATTTCGTAAAAATCTTCCTTCTCTGGCTATTTTTGAGTCCGATCGATGGATGGATCGATCGAACTGTGTTCCTCTAAAAAGCATACGTTCTGTCACCCTTTAATTCCCAAGTCCGATCGATCGAATTATAAGTGTTGGATCGATCGGTTGAGTAAAAATCCGCTGTTTTTTGCTTTTTCCGAGTCCGATCGATCGGACCATTGGTGTCGGATCGATCGGACCCCATAGGAGCGATGGAGGGATCGATCGGATGCATTGTGGATGAAAAACACATGTTCTGTCACGTTTTTGCGTGGTCCGATCGATCGGCGGATCGCTCGGACTTCCAGCTTATTTTCCTTTCTGCCATTCAGACTGCGCATCGGTACTGAAATTGCCATAACTTCCTCTAGGAAACTCGGAATCACGAACCGTAAAATTCTCCAGAATATAGACTTCAAGTGCTTTCCAACCATATATGGCACATCATCTGGTTCTTCATGACCAGGTACAGATTAATTTTTGAAATTGATCCATATACTCTTTTCAGCTTCTTTTAGCTCCAATTTCCTGCATTTTCCAAACAACCATGTGAAGCAACATATAGATATAAAAATAGTAATAAAGATGCTGATTAAGGATAATAATCTAGCAATTGAGATGGTTATAAGGTTGTTCAGAGTGCACTTTCATGCACTCATCAGACTCCCGGTAGGGTTATGGGACCCTTGTATACACCTAGGGTAGACTCGGGGGCGGCACTGTTGTGTTTCCTCCCTTGTGAGTGTCGTAGTGTAGTGTCCCTATTGAGCTTAGTGCTCACTCCTATCCGGGCTACGTTTTGCAGGTGCTGGCGCTAGCTCTTCTTCGGTCGCCCCTACCGAACAGGCGTTTGGTGACGTGGCGGCGTCTGGCGGTGCTTGAGGAGTGGTGATCTTCTACTTATACTCTTTTTCTTCGTTAACGTCATACGGGAGAGAATTGTATAACTTTTACCCTGTTGAGGATTTGTAATATATTCAGTTTCAGTTTTGAGGTTTGTGATTGTTTGTTTAATACAGGATGATTATGAATTGCTAGGGAGACCACTATGATTAGAGAGAAACCTCATCAAAATTTCCGTAGTAGGTTAAGTTCCGGTTCGCGTCGCCCGGCCCGGTTGGGCCTACGCGGGTCGGGTCGCGACAAATAGTGTGCCAATCACCATCAACTCCCTCTTCCTTCTACATCTTGGTTGCTGGGCTTTGCATGACAGTCTCCTTTGCAGCTATAGGACTAGATTGTTCTACATATGTTCTGTCGCGCCCCGACCCACGACGCGAACCGGAACCATATAAAATGCGGAATAATTTTGGTGAGGGTTCCCTCTAGCTTGGACCTGAGAGTAGACCCAAAGATCTACAACTCTTATGTTCATCATAAATCAAGCTTATGCATGTACAGACCGAAAAACACGTCGTAAGCTAGCAGTTCTTCAAGGAAAGGAAAACCGGAAAATTCGAGTTTAAACATGCTAAAATCCTACTAAAATCTCAATCAAATCATATGAAACTCAAATCAGTAATCAAGCTAACCTAGATACACATAACAACACCATGAACACCTAGATCCACCGGGTAGATTAAGAGAAAACCCAAACAAAACCCATGTAGGAAGAAACCTACCGAACTAAGCAAACCTCAGCTGAATCCCCGCTATTCAAGCACCAAACCAGCTTCAAACCAAGCCATAGATCTTCCTCACGCTGCCACAAAACCAACGAGCCCTCAAGTACTCAATTTGATGGCCGGAGGAGGGAAAACGGAAGGAAGGAAGGACGGCTGGAAATAGGGGAAACAGAGCCGCAGAAAAGAAGAAGGAATAAGAAGAAGCAGGAGGAGGAGAATAGAAGAGGAAGGAGGAAGAGGATAAGGGAGAGGAGAGAAGATCTTTCTTCTCATCTCTGACAGCGGAGAGCGACGGCCAACGACGACCGTCCACTCAGAAAACCCACTGCCTCAACTTCCTGGCACTAAAAGATCGATCTTCTCTTAGTAAGGGAAGATCGATTTCTTTTACCCAGAAAGCCAAACTTGGGCTAAAACACAAGCCCAAGCCCGGATCTTCCGATCCCGGGTCCACCTAACCATTCTAATCAAACAGTAACACAAACACGGTCAGTGTGTGCACACGCGGGTGTGAAACAAACCGACAAGGCGCAATTTACCAAATTGCCCTTGCGGTCCGCAAAGAACCATGGGCCCGACCCAGACGGTCGACCCAAGAGTAGAGGGACATGTCCTTACATCCTAATACCCTTAAAGGAAATCTCGTCCCGAGATTCGATAATGGTAGGGCTCGGAAACCGAAAAACAACTACACTAGAACCCAGGACAAGAGGTACCTCGAGAAGGAAACAAGTGTGGATACTCCTGCCGCATGGGCGTCTTGCGCTCCCAGGTCATCTCCTCGATGCCTCTGTGCCTCCACAGTACCTTGACCAAGGGAATCGTCTTACTCCGCAAGACTTGATCCCTCCGATCAAGTACCTTAACTGCCTGCTCAACGAACGTCACGTCTGTCTCAAGCTCGATATCATCCACCCTGATGACATGAGACGGGTACAGGTGATTCTTCCTTAGCATCGACATGTGGAAAGTCAGATGCATAGTTGACATGTGCTGATGAAATTCCAGGTGGTAAGCTACCTCGCCAATGCTCTCTAGGATCGCGAACGACCCGACAAACCTCGGCGCCAACTTACCACCTCTCCCAAACCTGACTGACCCTATGTACGACGATGCTCGCTGGAACACTCCATCGCCGACTGCAAACTCCAACGATCGTCGTCTCTGATCTGCATAACTCTTCTGCATAAATATCAAAAATGGAATAGGAAGATGTAATGGTGGAGACATATATCGAAAATTAAGACATACCTCCATTACCTTTTACCCCATATTGTTATCCTCCTTTAAATACCTTGCGCCTCCACTTGTCAATTTTATTTTTTTTTACTCCGAATGTAGTTAAACAAAGATTTCCAGTTTCTTCTTCTTCTTCTTCTTCTTCTTCTTCTTCTTCTTCTTCTTCTTCGGAGGTGGAGCTCGAGTCACTTTCTTCCTTGGCCTCCTTTTTCTTCTTTGAAGATTTCTTGAGCTTTGGACAATCCGACATGTAATGTCCGAGCTTCCTACACTCATAACAAGTAATTTTATTTAAGTAAGAAGAGGAGTTTCCTTTTTCACCTTTGGAATTTTTCTTTCCTTGATTCTTGATGATTCTTTGGATTCTTCTTGTGATCTTTTGCATCCCCTCATCATCATCTTCATCGCTTGAGTCGGATGAATCCTTGTATGTTGACTTGAAAGCAATGGTTTTCTTTTTCTTCCTTTCTCCATCATTGCTCCTCTCTATGTTCATCTCATATGTCATGAGAGAACCCATTAGCTCATCAAGGGACAGCTTGGTTAAATCTTTAACTTCTTCGATTGTTGTCACCTTGGGATCCGATGTCTTAGGTAGACATCTAAAGATCTTTCTTACCATCTCATCATTAGTATAGCTTTTACCAAGAGAATCAAGAACATTTATGATATTGTTAAAGCAAATAAACATTTCATTTATATTCTCATCATCCTTCATGGAAAATAACTCATAATCATTGACAAGCAAGCTAATCTTAGACTCCTTGATACGGCTTGTTCTCTCATAGGTAACTTCAAGATTTTCCCATATTTCCTTAGCCGTTTTACATGCAGAAATTCTATTAAATTCATCAGAGCTAAGGGCACAAAATAGAAAATTTTTTGCTTTGGCATTTACTTGAAGTTTCCTAAAATCAGCAGGAGTAAATTCATTCTTAGATTTTGGAACTTCTTTTCCATCAATGATCTTTGAAGGGATAGAATCTCCATCTTCTATTACCAACCATGCATCATAATCCATGGATTGAATGAAGATTTCCATTTTGGTTTTCCAATAGGTGTAATTAAATCCATTAAAGTAGGGTGGCCTATTGGTTGATTGTCCCTCTATGATTTCTATATTGATTTAGGATCCTCTAAGGGTTGTTACACCACAAAATTAGAGACCTAGCTCTGATACCAATTGAAGCTCTAAGGGGTGTTATCTTAGGCTTTAAACAATGAAATCAATTAAGGAAATCTAAGTAGGAGGAGTCTAATCAAATAATATGCTTGCAACGATAAGAGAAGAAAATCTATATTAAAGCAAGGATGATAAGAGATAAGAGATAGAGAGATAGAGAGATTGCACCAGATTTTATAGTGGTTCGGCAAACCTTGCCTATGTCCACTCTCTCAAGGCACTCCTTGAGGTTCCACTACTTGCAAGACCTCTTACAAGTTTTCCCACCAAGCTTCCGGGTGCTTGGCAACTTATCCACCAACCTTACGGGTGCTTGGCAACCTTACAATCTCTCCAATCTCTCTCTTGGATATTTCTCTCAATGTCTACTTCACACTTGAAATAGTTTTACAAAGGTTTAGCTCACTAATAAGAGATAGAAACTTTCTAGAATATGATTATAATAATCCCTTAGCTCCCTCTAAGTCCCAGCCAAGTTTGCTACAACTTCCCTTTTATAGCTGAGCTTCAAAGCCCTCCAAATAAACTCCCAACGGCTAGTTTCTGTTCCTGCAACGGCTCTTTAACGGCTCTTTTCTGGGCTCACGGTCGACCGTCGCATCGTCCTGACATCGTCCGCCATGCTTTCCTTGAGCCACGGTCGATCCACCTATCGACCGTCAAGCCTCATGGTCGACCGTCCCATCGACCGTGACATCATCTGCCAGGCTTTCCCTGAGCCACGGTCGATCCACCTATCGACCGTCAAGCCTCACAGTCGACCGTCCCATCGACCATGACATCGTCCGTCAGGCTCTGTTGCGAAAACCGCTTCCCAGGGTCGATGCACCGATCGACCGTCGCTCCTTTGAGCCAAGTCACATAGGCCACTGTCTATCGGTCCATCGACCGTCACATCGACCGTCAGCCTATATTCCCAAGAACAACTTCCGCGGTCGATCCATGCATCGTATGTCGGATCGACCGTCAGTACAAAAACTCATTAAATATAATTTTAATGCTTTCCAATTTAAGGGATAATAATATTAAATTAATGTTTTATCATCAATTATTTATTGACATCATCAAAACAATATCTGGGCTAACACTTTCTTCTCCCCCACTCGTGACCACGCCGGCCCTCTCCCTTCTCCGGAGCTTCTTCACCACCCTTGCCGCCCACCGCTCCTTCGAGCTCCCTCTCCTCAGATCCGGCCAGAGCTCCTCTCCCCCGAGCTCTCTCTCTCCCGAGAACCTCAGATCCGAGCTCCTCTTTGGAGCTTCTTCGCCACCGTCGTCCACCACCGCTCCTCCCGGCGAGCTTGGAGGTGTTCCACGGCGAGGTCCCCCTTCACCCTTCTCCTTCCTTCCCTTTCTCTCTCCCATGGTAGCCTTTCTCTTCCTTCTCCGGCGACGACTGCGGTTGTGGAAGGACTCCGGCGAATCCCCGGCAAGCCAGAGGCGACGACGACAATGGAGGAGGTGGTCTTCAGCCGGATTAAGCTTGGATTGCGTTTTCAGGTAGGGTTCCCACCTAGGTCTTTGATTGCTTCTCTTCTAGAGTGCTCAGTGATGGATGTTATTCATATGGTAGATGCTTCTTAGGATTTGATTGTGATTTAATTGGGGTTTTAAGCAAGTTTTTCTCGGATTTTCTGTTCTTCGATGAACAGTCGAGTTCATGCTCGATTTCTGAGTTGTGTGAGCATGATCGCGTATAACTTTCAAGATGAAAGTTGTAGATCATCGAGTTCTCTGTCGATTGGCGCTGGTTTCGTGATTTTTGGATTATACGATTTTTGGTGAATTCTTTCCTAAACTGCTGCAAATTAGGAATTAAGAAATTGATTAGTAAAATATGTGGAAATTAGACATCAATTAGATCCAATTCTTGGACATGATGTTCCTAACATGTTTATCTACATCTGTCCAAGTTTAATTTGAAATCCACTAGAAGGCTAAGATTTCATCGTTTCTAACTAGAGTTTACTGTATCAACCCGGAATTTAGCCTTCTAGTGGATTTCTGATGTTTTACCGTGCTTAATTCTTCGAGATACATGAAATGGTATTCCTAGTGATCTCGAGGGCTAGCATGTTCTAATTGGTGGTTTTTAGACGATTAATTGTTTGATACTAGCATGTTTAGTTAGCTATAAATCATTCTTATTCAATTAGCAATTAATTGCATGCCATGCTTATTTACATCGTATTGTATACATGTATACTTAGCTTGTGGTTGAACCAAGGGAGTGCTGAAACTGATTTTAGCTAAGGCTAAAATTAAGTGATATTCATGAAATATCTTGGCCAACTACATATCCCTCAAAATCACATATGATCAGGTGCCCTCCACATATCCCTGGCTTTGACGTCATCCTACATAAATCAGGAAATAAAGGGCATTTTGGTAATTTTTACCCCTAGGGGTCTTTTTTGGAAAAAACATATAAACATTCTGCCCCTAGGGGTATTTTGGTCAGTTTACATCTCCATAGATGTAATAGTCCAAAACATGCATATGGACCCTCCCACCTAACACAAGGGTATTTTGGTCCAAAATAAGTATGGGCCGATGGACAGGCAGTTTGGTCATTTGCACATCGCCCTTGACCAAAGGACATTTTGGTAAATTCACAAAATATCCAAAATTCCGACAGATATTCGAAATTCAAACAAATATCCAAATTCAAACATATTCGAACACACATGTTCGAAATTCAAACATGCACTTTGAATTCAAATAAAGGATTCAAATTCAAAGGAGAAGAGATCTCTCCAACTCCCAGATAGGATCTCCTGGGAACAACCTCAACACCCAGATACAATCCCTGGAACAACTTACGTATCTCTCAGATACGATCTCCCCGGATACGCTCCTAACGCCCCAATTCCCGAGATATGGCAGGTCGCTTTCAAAATTCAAAGCGCTCGCCAGGAGTTCTAGCCCCTCGCCTATAAATAGAGAGGGGAGGGGAGCCTCTCTCGGTTTTTTTTTGGGCTTCTGAGAGACCTTGGAGATCGTACAGACGCCTTGCCGGACTCTCCAGATACAAGATACAGAGGAGAAAGCTCCCCAACGTTGAAGGCCAAAAAGTTGTAGATCCAGAGGAAAAGCAGAAGGCGCCGGCGTAAAAGAGGGAAGGCTCACCAACCTGAGGACCCCGTACCAGATCTGAGGAAGAAGACAGGAGCGCCTGCATTGGAAACGAAGGTGAGGGTCGGAGGCTCTGCCTCCACCCGATATCCTTCGATATATTCTTTTCTATGTCTTTTATTAACTTCTTTTATATTAATGTAACGGGACTTTAGGTCCCGAGTCCTTAATCAGGGGTTTTCCCTACGGGGATGTAATTAACAGGTTGTCAGTCTGGCAACCCGGGAGTGTCGTGCCCACATATCATCCATGTAATCAAAACTTTTGTCACAATGAAATCTGAAATCTCGTTCCTGCGAGACCCGAGTTTTTATTGTTATACAAAATCTGGCACGCCCGGTGGGACACACTCCTCCCCTCATCTCTGGACTCGGTATTTTAAGTCCCAAAATACTAACCTTATTTCCTTCTATAACGAAGGAATTGGCACAAGTCGGAGCTCTGGTGAACATCTGTTTTGGTGACCTCTGGTTCAACATTCCCCTTGGGATAAATGGCCTTCCGGTGTCCTCAGCTTCATCAATTGTGTCCCTCACTCTACCGACGTCACCTTTAGTTCTCAAGTCCGGAACCTTCTCTGTTGAAGCTCCCTGCAAACAAGGACAACCAACAAAACCCTCCTCGCAGAGTCCTAGTGTTCCACAAAATCATGTCATCAAGACTCCCTCCAACAGTCCTTGAGTCCGCCAGGAAGAAGTGAAGAAAACCCTCCAACAGTCGAAGAAACCCACTCAAGGGGGAAAGGGATCTCGCCAGCCGAGATCCACTATCCCTCCGAAACATTGAGAGATAGTCTCTCACGAAGCCATGGCCGATCAAGACGGCTTCATCCCAGTCGTTTCCAAAAGAAAACAGGTGACTCCCGTAGTTGCCAACAAGACACCTGGCACTACTCGCACTGACAAGACTTGGAGTGGCCTCTACACTCCTGTAGAGCACGCCAAGTACCTGCAGGTTGAAATGACCGCCAACAAAGGTACTGGGAGTCCCGACTCCCTAGCTACCGCATCTACCTTCATGACAAGCAAATGGCCTACATGAACTATGCCAACCGAGAGATGGAGAGTCTCCAGATCAAAGACTTGAGTAAGAGCCACGCTAACACTTGTTATCCCAAGTGGAGCGCCGACACTTTTCACATCGAGAAGGGGTCTAACATCTGTCCTCCTAAATGGAGTCCCAACACTGTCAGCCTGACGGACGCTCCTGCCAAGGTTAGGGGACCCGGCGGCAAGAACAAGCAAAGAAGAGCTGCCTACCGTCCACCATGCCATGCTCAGGGCATAGGGCGTCCTTGCTACGGTTTAGCACCGAGAGCTCCTCCAAAAAATCAACTCACCTCACAAAGAGGAGTTGCCTACCGTCGTCCACCGTGCCATGCTGAGAGCATACGGCATCCTTGCTATAGTTTAGCTCCAAAAGCCGCTCCCAAAAACCAACTCACCTCTCGAAAGGCTCGCATACAAGACGTCAGAGAAGATGCCCTCTCAGGGAACGCTTTCAATGTCTTTGCGGTGATGCCTGTCGAAATTGAAGATGACCAGATGTCTACATCAAGTCACACATCCTCAAATATTCCTGTCAAGAGAAGGAAGAAGAGGGCTACTGACGTAGACCCGGTGAAGATCATCCCTCCAGAGTCCCGCAGTCGGCCTCATACTAGGAGCATGACACTACACTCACGTTCCTTAGATAGTAAAGATAGCACAGGAGCTGCCCCTGAGCCCCCGTTCGAGGAAGAGTTCCCTCCTCTGCCTAAGTCTCCAAGAGACAGACTGGATTCGCTTGAGCAATACCAAGTTCTTGCTACCTCAATGGAAGAAGAGCTTGAGCAGTTGAAGAACGCTCTGCAACTAAAAGACGCAGAGATAGTTAGTTTGAAAGCTCAGATCCCTACTACTTCATTTATTGCAAACACTTCCTCACCTCCACATAATCATGATCAGCATCACCCTCACACTGACAAACAACCACCTCCACATTACCATCAACACCAAACAAACATGGTGCCCTTGGAGACGGTACAGAGGATGATAGCCGAAAATATTAGAGCGCTCCAAATGCATAACCAATATTCTATGAGGTCTGGGTACATGAAGCCCTACCCGGCCGACATCGACTTAATCCCAATGGAAGAAGAGCTTGAGCAGTTGAAGAACGCTCTGCAACTAAAAGACGCAGAGATAGTTAGTTTGAAAGCTCAGATCCCTACTACTTCATTTATTGCAAACACTTCCTCACCTCCACATAATCATGATCAGCATCACCCTCACACTGACAAACAACCACCTCCACATTACCATCAACACCAAACAAACATGGTGCCCTTGGAGACGGTACAGAGGATGATAGCCGAAAATATTAGAGCGCTCCAAATGCATAACCAATATTCTATGAGGTCTGGGTACATGAAGCCCTACCCGGCCGACATCGACTTAATCCCATTTCCAGTGAATTACAGACAACCTCAATTCACTAAATTCAATGAGAGTGGGTCTCCACATGAGCATATTGCTTATTTTCTTGCGGCCTGTGAAGACACAGCCCACAATGGCGCCTTATTGCTCCGCCAATTTGTGCAAACCCTTGTTGGCGCAGCCTTTACTTGGTATAGCAAGTTGGCGCTGGGTCCATCACCTCTTGGGAGCAAATGCAAGAGGCCTTCCTTCAAAGATTTTATAGCACCCAAAGAAGTGTGGGGATCACAGAGCTCACCCAGACAGAGAAAAATCCTCACGAGAAGGCTGCAGACTTCATCAACCGATGGAGAAATTTAAGTATTCATTGCCCGCAACCCATCACAGAAGCGGAAGCCGTACGTATGTGCATGAATAACTTACGTCCGGAGATGGTTGTTTACCTACAAGGTGTCCGTCCGCTTACCTTCGAAGAGTTAGCCTCTAAGGCGACTGACATTGAGAATTGCCTACTGCATGTTCCTCGGAAGACCCAAATGGTAGATAGAATCTCTGACCGTACGAAGAAGAACAAGACTGCTCGTTCCAAGGGCAAAGCAGTCATGCAGACGTCTACTACCCAAAACCCTAGGTCAAGAGAGGTGTATGTCCCAAGGGACCAATCTCGACCTAGAGATACTTCTGCTGATACGGGCATAATAAAAATAAAAACACTTAAAGAGAGAATAGAGAAGGAATACTCCTTCCCTCGTGAAGAAGTCTTAGACATCTTCACGGGCTTGAAAGACCTTGGACTCATTGAGCTCCCAGAGCCTCGACGTCCTCAAGAGGTGAACAGAGTCAATGATCCGCTATACTGCCCCTACCATAGGCTCTTGGGCCATACTCTCTAAGACTGCTTTATCGTCAAAGATAAAATTCAAAAGTTATGGATGATGGACTTTTGAAAAAGCTCCAAAAGGGGAGGAAAGTGGAGTCAACACACGTGATCACTACCACCACCCCTTCCTCAGAGTCCGACTCTCAATGTGAAGGATATTGTCACGCCCCGACCCAGAAAACCCATCCAAATCGAGGCGTGAGCCACCTAAACCTGTTTACATCATCAATAGGCGCACAAATATATAACTGCTATGAAGTTAAACAATTTAATCATCAAATTCATAAAAAAAAATTCGGCAGAATCCCCTTTATAATTATAACACCAGAAACCTGTACATTTGATAGTTTTACAACTTTACAACTTCGATAAAATTACTTTCCTCAATATCTACATTATAGAATATTACAACATTTCTCAAATAGAACTGAATCAATAATCATACAATTCTGTTTTTAAATACATCAGATTATACATCATTGATTAAAACTGTAAATGAACTGTAAAAGATCTCCTCGAAACTCCAAGTCCTCGATCACCTCGAATTATCGCGCCATCTTCTATAAGGACACCTGAAAGAAGGAACTGCATCGACCTACATCGCCGATGCATCCCAGGTAGGGTGAGCAACAATGCCCAGTAGGGTTCTACTCTACGGCACTCTCAAGGAAAAGGAAACTACAATTGTGTCGTCTCTGCCCAATCCTAAGGCAATAAAGAACAAGTCTGGACAAGGGTCACGCATCACCAAGCGCCCCTCTACAGATCAGGGAAGGACAAGGGCCAAGTGCATCCTCCGTGTACTCCCACTTCTACAACCCTTAACAGGATAACATCCACTGCCCTTAGCGATTGACGCAGAGAACAACACGACCTCTACACCTCAATACCACCATTCAAATGGGCATATCTATATAACAACCTCAATCAACACAAGATCATAAACACACAATCTCGCCCTAGTCCTTCTACCCATTTCTCGGTCCTAGAGCTAGATCCGAGCTACCCGAGATCCTTGGATCGGCAATCGGACCCATCGCCCGCACCTAGCCTTAATGCTTCTAATGCATACAACATGCATGAATCTAATCAGACAACTAGACCTAGATGTCTCTACATGCCAAATCATCAATCACCCTTCCAAGAGATTATAACAAAGCTAAACATATAACAGAGTTAAGTATATAATCCAACCATGGCATTCATACATCCAAAAGCATAACCCACAGGGCACACCTTCGGCCCAACTAGTCTAAACATTCCCAAGGGGCATTACTCCCTTGGTTAAATCACGAATAAAATATAAACAGCCGCACAGCCGGGCCTAGGCTTGAGCATGATATAATGATACATAATTCGATGGAATTGTTAGTAATTATAAGAATTGGATAGGGGATGATAATGGAGAAATTTGACATAAAACTAACTTGAGAGATTATGTCTATCCTTAGCTAAAACTGAAGGACATGAAAGCCAAATGCCAGCAAGTAATAGCAATCCAAAAACACAGAAATCCGACAAGTATAGCAATCCAACAAAAATCCCAAAACTCAATCGCAACCATTCACTCAAGCTTTGAAGAAACACCAGAAGCATCAAGCAGCAAGGGTTGAATAGCCATGCTTAGCTTCGAACACCCGAACCAGCAAAGCTTAGATGCACCTAGGTAGTGGAGAGGCTTGGGAAGGAAAGCAAAGGGAAATAAGGGCCAAACCATCCAGCCAGAGTCCAATCCAGAACTCGACACTCAAATCCCCCTACGGCATCCAGCGACCCAAGCAGATCCAAAACTTAAACTCGGCGATAAAACCTAAACTCAGCTATGAACTCCAAACAGCAAACCAAGGACGGAGCCACAAGTTGGGAACCCAAACAACCACAAATTGGAAACCCAATTGAAGACTAGCCATGACTAGGAAATCCAAACCAACTACCAGCAGATTCAGGAGAAGGAAAGGTTTGGAGGAGGACCTCAAGCCTCCGGCAGACCAAAAACAGGGGATGGACTCCATGAAAACCCAAGAATCCAAACTACGGCAGCAAGTAAGCAATCAACAAGCACCTTGCGTGCACATCAGCAATTCCAGATCAAACACCCACAGACTCGAGGGAAACATCGGACACGGCCTGAGGAGGACCTCAAGCATCCGTCCAACCCATAACAGAGGAAAAATCTGAGAAACCCAAAGATCCTAACTATTTCAGCCAAAAGAGAAGAAGATAGCTTTGCAGCATCTAGGCTAACATGCATCCGATGAACCTGCAAGGAGAGCTAACAGAATCCGGCAATAACCCATAGCTTAGAAACTATACGTCCAAACCAGCATGGAAGAACTAAGCATCTAGATAAACCATGGCAGGGAAAGAAGGGAAGAACATCAGCCACAAACAAACCACGAACGCAAAACATAGCAAGAGAATGGAGAAGGAAAACAAGGCAGAAACAAAGGAATTCGATCAAACCCAAAGTAAGAGGAGGAAATCAACCAAAAACCAAAGCGGAAAAGAAGAACTCTCATCAGAAATCCATCGCCATCAAAAGATCTAGGCAACAACAGCACAGAAGAGAGAAAAACATCAAGCAATCTAAGCTAATATGCTTCAAACGGAGCTCCCGCTAATCTAGTAGAGTCCTAAACCAGGTTTAGGGAAGTAACCCGCTAATCTCTGTTGCTTGCACGTCGCCGCCGATCGTCGTCTCCTCAAGCCGCTGTTGTCGCGGGTTGTCACCTCTCCAACCGCGGTCGCCGCCGTCGCCAAGCTCCTCTCCGGCCGCGGGACTCTCTCACGATGTGGATCGTGGGTCTCTCCTCTCGATCGGGTTGCCGACGAGTCCCTCTCCTCTCTCTCAAAGCGGATCGTGGCAGATGCTCTAGCACGAGGGAAGGGTTTAAGGGATGATTTTATCTGATTAGCTTAAGTTAAATCCTGGCCATCCAATCAGCCTAAACTAATCTCAGCTGCCCAAGTCCATATCTTTACGATCTGACCCATATCCTCCGATCTACGATGCTCCTAATAGTCTAGTCAAGCACATACACCATTACAAGGCCGTGTGTGCGCTACGCGTGTGTGAAACCAACTCCGACTAGGGTAATTTACCAAATTACCCCCGGAGTCGCAACGATCAAAGGAGATCACGAAGCAAGACCAACCGAGCCAACACGGCCGAACCAGACCCTCAACCGACGCAGTCGGACCGGGTTGGAGGTACAGGCCCTCACAGATATACCCCTTCAACACCTCCCCATGAAGGCATGGAGTATACTCCTTCAACACCCCCATATGAAAGAATGGAGTATACTCCCTCGGTCTCATTTCATCAAGATAGGAATAAACATACATTTATTCCTTCTGACATTCCGACCGAGAGGTACCCAGTACCTATCTTACACCCCATTGAAGGTCACCCTTGACCTACGTTGGGAGAGTTATGTCCTCCCGACACTGATGATAAAGACTCACAGTCTGACGAGGAGCCAAGCTATGATCCCTATAGCATGCCTTACCTTAGCAAAAAGCAGATAAAGAGGCGACCCTTCAAGGAAAGAGTTAGAGCAGCTAGGCACAATCCTCCAAGGCCTCTCCCTCAAGGTTGGAAACCAAGGCCAAAGAAACAGAGATCTCCAAAATATAAAGTCTTGAGAAAGGTCATGGCTCGAGAAGAGATAGAGGGTTTCATCCACCAAGTCTCCACAGACCTTCAAACCTGAAAACCACATGTTCTGAAAACCAACGTCACTTGGGACAACTATTCATGCTTCCCAATAGGAGTCTTCGAATATGATGATGGATCACTCTGCTTCCCGGAAGAAGAAATGGTCGAAGTCCACGAGATCATCACTCGCTCTGAACACCGGCTCCCGGATTCCCAGCCTCCACAACCAAAGGCAAGGGACCAAGTACCGCAAGCAGTGCAAAATGTAAACTCTAATGAGTCAGTTAAATATAATGTAATTGCTCATTTAAAGAAAGTACCAGCATTGCTTAGAGTGTATGATGCTTTGTGTCTTTCCTTTGATCTTCGTAAATCTTTAATTACTGCTTTGTCTTTTCCTGACAACTATCAGGCAGAAATTCCTCGACCAGAGACGCCCATAGTTGAAAGTCTTAACATAGAATTCACTGGCGATGACTTATTACTTGGTACTAAACCACATAATAGGCCATTGTTAGTAACTGGCGATATCGATGAAGTACCCACATCACGCGTGATGCTAGACTACGGATCCGCCATCAATCTTCTACCACTTAAAACCCTTCATAAGTTAGGGTACGATACTATGGACTTAACATCCAACAATATTGTGGTCCAAGGCTTCAACCAAGCTGGGCAGCAAGTGTTAGGTTCCATACGCTTAGTCTTAAAATTTCAAGACTTAGCCACGAGCGTTGTTTTCCATGTTATCGATGCTCGCACATCCTACAATGCCTTGCTAGGGAGACCTTGGCTCCTTGAGTACAAGGTCGTTCCCTCGACACTTCATCAATGCTTCAAGTACCAAACCCCTGAAGGCGACATCAAAAGAGTGTTCGCTGACACAAAACCTTTTACACCATGGGAAGCATTCTTCGCGGATGCTAAGTTCTACTTAGAGCCACCATTGAAGTTGAAGAAACCTGACCCTACACCTTCTGCAGACATGGGCTTCACAGAGAAGTTCACTGCAGCTGTCCAGCAAGGAAAGAAACCTACTCAGAAGAAAAAGACATACTGTTATATCCCAAGTAGTCAGAGGAAAGCGGGAGACCCGATATTCAAGGTCATTGAAGAAGAACTTTCTAAGTCCACTCAAGACTTTCCCGTACCTCTCCTAAAGCTTCTACCTTCGTATGTGAAGCCCCCGCCAACCAGAGAAGAAGATCCATCAAATGAACATGAAGGTGGGGCAAGATATAGCCAACCTATCAAGTTCATATAGGCCACCCCGATCATATCTTCTGACAATAGTCCATCCATACCCATACCCTTCTATAACCGAAAGACATTACACATGATGTCCCAGATGGGGTATGATATCAACTCCGGTGAAGGCCTATGCGGAGGCCGTGGTCAACAGCAGCCCTTTGAAGACCTTCTATCAGAGGAGCAAAAGATAGCTATTCGCTATGGTGAAGACTTGTTCTTTCACAAGACATGACTTGGATATCAAGTCTGCATGACTTCTACAGAGTTCATCGACCTTCAAGAGGCGCCTTCTCAACTTGAAGATGGTGGGCAAGCGACCTTCGATGACCTCAAAGAGATCAACCTGGGGGCAGAAAACAATCCCCGCCCTACTTTCATCCGCACTCACATGACACCAGATGAGAAGAAGCAATATGCTACTTTCCTCCGTCAAAATCAGGATGTGTTCGCTTGGAGTTATAAGGAAATGCCTGGTCTAGATGTCAATGTGGTTGTGCATCGCCTATCTATAGAGGAAGCGTTTGCCCAGTCAAGCAACCTCAGAGACGCTTCCGTCCGGAGTTAATCCCTAAAATCATTACTGAAGTGGACAAGCTCATCAAAGCAAACTTCATCCGAGAAGTCCAATATCCCAAGTGGCTAGTGAACATTGTACCTGTAAAGAAGAAGAATGGGAAACTTAGACTATGCATAGATTTCAGAGATCTAAACAAAGCATGCCCAAAGGATGACTTCCCATTGCCCATATCCGAAATCATTGTAGATGCAACTACTGGGCATGAGATCCTCTCCTTTATGGATGGATACTCGGGCTACAACCAGATAAAGATGGCTCCTGAAGATGAAGAGCTAACTGCATTTCGTACGCCAAAAGGGATATTTTGCTACACAGTGATGCCCTTTGGACTAAAAAAAATCGGGGCTACCTATCAAAGGGCTATGACAGTCATTTTCAATGATCTCCTCCATGATCTTGTGGAATGTTATGTTGATGACTTGGTGGTAAAGACAAAGCATAGGCAAGATCATTTTAAACACTTAGCCAAAGTCTTTCAAAGACTCAGGCAATATAACTTAAAGATGAACCCTATGAAATGTGCCTTTGGCGTCACATCCGGAAAACTCCTTGGCTTTATAGTGTGCAAGCGAGGGATTGAGGTCGACCCTTCTAAGATCAAGGAAATTTTGGAAATGCCCCATCCTCGGAACCTTCATGAGTTGAAAGATCGCCAAGGACGACTAGCATATATACGAAGGTTTATATCTAACCTGACGGGACGCTGCAAGCCGTTCTCACATCTCATGAAAAAGGGAGTTCCCTTCAAATGGGACAGAGCTTGCCACGATGCCTTCCAAAGAATCAAGGAGTATCTCATCAACCCACCAGTGCTAGCGTCCCCCATCAAAGGAAGACCTTTGATCCTATACACGGCAGCTCTGCCTGGATCATTAGGTGCTTTGCTGGCGCAACATGATAATGAAGGTAAAGAAAGAGCTCTCTACTACCTTAGTAGAACTTTGGTTGGAGCCGAACAAAACTACTCAGAAATGGAAAAAATCTGCCTCTCTTTAGTGTTCGCTACCCAAAAGTTGTGCCACTATCTTCTAGAGCACCCCGTGCAACTAATATCCAAAGTTGATCCTTTGTGATATGTACTTAAAAATTTGACTTTGTCCGGACGACTAGCAAAGTGGGCCATGTTGTTGTCCCAGTTTGACATAACATACGTCCCGTAGAAATCAGTCAAGGATCAAGCCTTGGCAAACTTTCTAGCCGCCTATCCTGTCCCAGATGACAAAATCCTAAAAGATGACTTTCCAGATGAAGGAGTCTTTGTGGCCGATGTCCAACCCTCTTGGGAGATGTATTTTGATGGAGCATGTAGACGCTTAGGAGCGGGGGCAGGACTAGTCTTTGTTACACTGGAACAAGCTCTAATCCCCTACTCCCTCACGTTAACGTCTGCTTCGTCCAACAACATGGCAGAATACGAAGCTCTCATTATCGGCCTGGAGATAGCCACTGAGATGGGGATAGATCCACTCACCATATATGGTGACTCTCAACTCATCATAAATCAACTCCATGGCATATACGCCACAAAAAAGGGAGAACTAATCCCATACCTTCATAGAGCCAAAGAACTCATCAACTCTTTCAATGAGCTGAAAGTCCAACATATTCCACGCTCGCAAAACCAAAAGCCGATGCGTTGGCCAGCTTGGCCGCATCTATGTCTCTCCCACCCACAGCAGTGTTAGAAGTCAGGATAGAGGAAAGACGGGTCCTCCCCCCTCTCCTTTAAGAAACACTGAACCAACAGCTACCAGTGCTTATCAATGCCATCTCCACGTCTGAAGTTCAAATAAGAGATTGGAGAGCGCCTTTCCTAGACTATCTTATGTCTGGGGCTCTTCCTTCTGACGCTCAAGAAAGATTAAGGCTGAGAAGGAGAGTGACAAAATATACATACATCAATGATACACTATACCGAAGGACCTTCGATGGACTTTTACTAAAATGTCTTTCCAATGAGGAAGCAGCATCTGCCCTCGAGGAAGTTCATTCGGGTATATGCGGAGCACACCAATCCGGCTTCAAGCTATATCACCAGTTGAAACGCTAGGGATACTACTGGCCGTCCATGGTGTGTGACTCTATTGACTATGCCAAGAGATGTCATGTGTGTCAAATCCATGGAGACTTCATATGTATGCCTCCGGAACCACTTCATCCTACAAGTCTCTCCTGGCCTTTTGAAGCCTGGGGACTGGATGTAGTAGGCCCTGTTCAACCCTCTTCATCAAGGGGACATAGTTATATCCTGGCCGCAACAGATTACTTCTCCAAATGGGCTGAAGTCATAGCCCTGAAGGATGTGAAAGGCGAGATGGTGGTGCAGTTCATCAAAACACACGTCATATACCGATTTGGGATCCCAGCAAGACTCATCTCGGACAATGGCACCCCTTTCAAAAATAGAAACATGGAGAAACTATGTGCTAAGTTCAAAATCAAGCACTACTTCTCCTCAGCATATAACGCGGTCGCTAACGGACAAGCAGCCTTTAACAAAATCCTCTGCAGACTCCTAAAGAAAGTGGTCCATAAAAACAAAAAAGAGTGGCACGAGAAACTCTTCGAGAACTTATGGGCATATCCCACCACCGTAAGAACTCCAACCGGGGCAACCCCGTATTCTCTGGTCTTCGGAGGTGAAGCAGTCCTTCCCCTTGAAGTGCAAATTCCTTCTCTTAGAGTAGCTCTTCAAGAAGACTTGATAGAAGACCAAACAACTAAGTTGAGACTCGAAGAACTCGACAACTTAGAAGAGAAACACTTGGAAGCCCAACAAAATTTGGAGGTGTACCAAGCGAGGATCTCTAGAGCCTTTGATAAAAAAGTGAAGCATCGCTCGTTCAAGGTTGGAGACCTTGTTCTCACTGTCGTTCAACCCATGGTCGTCACAAGGAGGATACAAGGAAAATTCGAGCCCAAATGGGAGGGACCCTTCATAGTTCAAGAGGTCTACTCTAACGGAGCTTACACAATCACGTCTCTGGATGGCGAATACACCCCACCTCCAGTAAACGGTAAATTCCTAAAGCGATATTATGCTTAAGATGCCATAGTGCCCCAAGCTTCATGGGCCTAAACTGCAAGCAACTACACTCCAAGCTTCATAAGTATAAACTAAAAGCATAAAAACTTGAAAGCTCCATGAGCACAAGTTCTCAAAATAGTGCTCCAAGCTTCATGAGCCTAAACTATTAGCGCATCATACCCCAAGCTTCACGGGCCTAAATAGATAACACATGTATGTTCCAAGTCTTATGAATGGAAAGTAAGTCCAAAATATCTATGCAAGAGCAAAGAACTTGGGAGTTCCATCAGCACAAGTTCCAATCATTGTGTTCCAAACTTTGCGAGTGTAAACTTATAAGCCTTGTGAAAAAAAGCAAAGCAAAGCATTCATAGGAAAGCAAAGTTACGAACACATGAAAAAAAAATAAAAAAAAAATCAAAATCAAAATCAAACTCATAAAAGATCCCAAACTATAGAAATCTAAGTTTTCTACGCTCTATGAGTTTAACCTTAACTCAAGTTTGTTGTCCAAAAAAAAATAAAAAAAAATAAAAAAAAATAAAAAAAAATAAAAAAAGATGAATGAGGCTCTATGAGCCCCAGCGCCTCAAAGTCTCATAGGTACTCTCCAACTGAGCTTGTAAGTCACCATGTGACTTGAAGAATCTCCAAACGATGGACTGCCTCATCATGGCCTTCTTGCATCTTCTTGAGTGATGTTGTCCATTCCCCTTCAGCTCTTATCAAATTGGCATCCTTCTAGTCAAGAACCTTCAGTACTGCCTCAACGCGCTGCCTATCCTCAAGCGTAACTTGGCGGCGGTCTGATATCTCCTTCAGCTTCAACTTGGACGTCTCTATGCCTTGTGCAAAGTCCTCTATATCTGTTTTGCAATCCTTGACTTGCTTTTCCTCATCTTGAAACTCAACCTGATAATGAGAAATTTGTGATTGAAGAGACTGCAAAGTCCCTTTGAGAGATGATGACCCCAAGGCATAGTCAGGTAGTGCCTGCAACAACGATGAAACATGTCGGCTTAACTCCTCAGGGTCCTGGAAATTGGTCAGTATAGGTAGGAAAACCTCCAACAACTGCTTCTCAGTGGCTCTATAAATTTCAGCTATCTTCTCGTGAAAAGGAGCGGAGTCGGGGGGAGCATTGTTTGTATCCCCGTTCACAATGGTTGTCTTCTTAGGAGGACGCTCAGACCCGCCAGCCAAGGGCAGCTCCACCTCAGTTGTCTTTGCCTTCTCAGGAAGACTCTTAGGCTCAACAACTAGAGATAAACCCATTTCATTAATCTTTGTCCCCTCAGGGATACTCCCAGGCTCAGCAAGTGATGATAGTTCTACATCAGGGGTCGTCGTCTGTCCAGGGGAGCTCATGATCTTCTCTCCTGTATGAGATAACTCTCCATCAGTTTCTCCTTGGTCAATGTCACGGAGGGCGTCTATCATCTCTCTTGGTGGAAGCACTAGGGAAGGGGGTGAGAACACTAAAAGGCGACAAACGGGAGGATTCCTTTCGGCGCACGAGGTGACCTCCAGATCCACATCATGAGCTTCTGATATGCTGAGAACTCACGAGATGTCTCGCTCATCAGAACTCTCCTCCACAAGCGGTTTCCTTGACCTTTTTCTTGAAGATATTGGCAAACCATCCTCAGAAGGTGAAGGTTGGCGCTTCCCATGATGTTTCTTAGCTGAAGGTGAAGCTTCCTGGGAAGAAAACCTATCGTCAATAGGCTGCAACAACAAAAAAAAAACAAACTAAGTGCGAGTCAAAATAAGAAAGAAAAGGCTAAAGCCTAGGGAGCAAACCTCCGGTATTCTGGCCGGCATACGAGCAGAAAGGTCCGGGCATAGCCTCTTAATACCTCCTTGATCATCAAAATATTTCCACTCTGATCTTAGGCGATCCCCAAAACGCTCCATGAAGGCAGCATCATACTCGTCGAGCTCGCCACGCTTGACCAATGTTTCCTCAGCAGAGGCCGGTCGCATGCACTCCCACAGTTCCTTCTGGGGGCCACACCTATAAGAAACAGTTCTCCTCTCCTCAATCGTCAAGGAACTCCGAGGCACCTTCGCCCCGTCGCCTAGCATGTCCACCATCTCTTTGAGAAGGCCTTCTGTCTCTTTTACCCACCATCTCCCCCAAGCAGTGCAAACCTTCCCATTCCTATTCTTTGAAGGAAAAAAGAACATCTTCTGGCTATCGCTCCTATTTAGATACTCCCAATGAGCAAGCATCACTCCAGCACGATGCTCCTGTAGAGGATGTAGAAGACCCCTAAGAGGGACGGTTTGATCAAATCCAAATTGCCGACTCACCCGATGAGGGTTGTATGGTTCGGCATACATCTTGGAGACCTTATAGACTAGTCTCAATGGGAGAATGCCTCGGCGGATAGAAAGAAGGAAATACCTAATGTCTTTCTGATGAGGACATTGTGCTGAATACAATCCATCATGATCACGCCGCCATAAAAGAGCGCGTGGTTGGAAATAGAAATTGTCCTTCACATTCAAGTTACCCCTTGCTGCTGCAGCAGAAAATTCTCGAGGCCCATGAAACATTAAATACTTTAAATCTGGGATGCCCTTGTCACTAAATTTGATAGGAGGAAGATCCCAACATCGCATTATGCCTTTATCGTAAAGTCCTTGGACGTAGCGGTAAGCCCAACCCATTAAAACATGGACGCCCCAGCTAACACTTGCAAAACCCGGGCCTACAGGGTGCAAACACATCACTCTCATGCCTCTATACAAAGAGCATAGAGCTGCCTGGGCTAAGGAAAAGGACCAACCCTGGACCATCAGGCACGCCGGTATAAAAACACCGGGTCGAATGCAAGCCTCTGAGCCCGGGATAGCATAGCGACACAACCATATGGAGAGGAGGGTCGACGTGTACAGCCCCTCATCGAAGGCCATAAATGGATCAAAATCCTCATGGTAAAGAGGGGACTTCTCCCAAGCATAGCGACCCTTGTCCTCAAAATCCTTTGGAGAACCGCATTTTAAAAAGCCACGGTAGAAGTAACGGGTCCAGTCTTCAAAGGATACCTTACCCTTACTCCCGGCCAGCTCTTCCCAAATAGCCATAAGGCGGTAGGCATTTGGCCAAATAGCCATAAGGCGGTAGGCATTTGGCCAAATAGCCATAAGGCGGTAGGCATTTGGAGAATATGTAGGGATGTCAGTGCGAGTCTCCCCATTGAAATGGAGATCTCTCTCATCAGAAAGTCGCTCGTTATACATTTGACCAGTCATGGGAAGACCAGCGATAGAAAATATATCGAAGAGCGTCACAGTCATCTCCCCATGGTGAAAAACAAATGTGTTAGTATCTACATTCCACCTCTCCATTAACCCGCAGAAAGCTTGTTCATCAATGGTATAATAGCCTAAGGAGCAATAGACAGCTCCGTAAATTCATAGCTTCCAAAGCAGGTCCCCATCCTTCAAAAGAACTTCAGTACCCCATTCATTCTAGCCAAGTACCAACCCATATGATGAATGTCGATACTCGGCCCAGTCAAGACTTTTATAGATCATACACTTGCCAAGGCAAGAGAGAGGCATAGAAGTCGGACCTTGCATCATAGGACAAAGAAACTCGCCATCGAAGTTCTGCCATTCGGTGCACTTGAACTCGTTTCCCTGACGAATTTTTCCTTCAGCAACCTTACAAGATGTAGTATAATATTCGTCTACACCATTCTTTATTGTGAAAAGGTCGGAACGAGTCAACCTGGCCAAGGGAGTACAAGCTTCAGCAACACCTGTAGAGGAAGAAGCCATCCTACACAAAAAAAAATGAGAAGAAAAGGGTCTACAGAAAGAGGAGACCAAAAACTTCGACGCGCTCGGGCCAGCAGCGGCAACCATACACAGTGCTTCTATTCACACCGCAGTCCGACGGATTTTCCTCCCATGCACATCGAAGTGTCCATAGGAGCTTTCTTGCTTCTGATCATATCATCAACAAAATATCAGATCGAACATCACGGTGGGGCAATCGCCGTGGGATCGGTAATGTCGCGTCAGATAACGAAACAAGCTGCGTTACTCTCACTCGCAAGGCATGTTTTATTGACCCCCACAAGCCGTCGCGTCGTGATATACGATCGGATACCGTCGTGATATAACCTCAAACAAGAGGTACAGTCGGTAGAAAAAAAAAAGAAAGAGAAGGAAAACCTCGGCAACAAAAGGGAGGAACGTGAAAACTACATCCAAGCACGCAAAATAAGAGAACAAAAAAAACATGTGGCATGAGAATAGAAAAAAACAAGAAGGAAAAGGGAGCTTACATGAAATTCCTCTGACACTGGTGCAGAGCTCCCTACTGCTACCCACAAAGCTTTCGGAAGAGAGATGTTGACCCAAAAAAAAAAAAAAGAGGGACCAAGTATATATAGGGTCATGGCGGAAGGGAATTCAGATTTATATTTGGACTCCGACTATAGTCAAAATTACTTGGGTAGCTAAAGGGATAACTTTGTCATAGTTCAACTAAAGTTCGGACTGATCCAAAACAGAAATTCAAACAAGAAAAATGAGGTCATAGTTGAAGGATCCTATTCCAACCTGATTTAGATGAGTTCAAAATCTGAAAATATTCCCGTGATTACCGCTTCGGGCGGATGAAGGCTATCTTCTAAAGTCAGGGCTATCTTCTAAATATTCCACACCATCCGAGACGACTCGAGCACGCAGCTAATCGTTGCTGCTCTCACTTTCCTACAACCACCCATGACACCATTGCTCATGGCATATCACAAGAAGAAAGAAGAGGAGCAAAGAAGCAAAAAAAACCAAGAGAAGAGGAGAAAATCTCCAAACCTTTAACACCTGACGCCGACCTCCATCACCGTCGAAGCGTCGCCGATCTCCTTCGTCTCGCTGTCACCCGAGTGGCCATCACCGACCTCGTTCGTCGCCACCAAACTGTCACTGGCTTCCCCGCCGCGCAAGACCACGTCACCTAGACGTCGGGCTCTCACCAGCACCACCAAAAAAAAACCAATAGAGAAGACACTATAGGCAAGAAAGAAGCAAAAAGACCATGCAGACAAAGAAAAAAAATAGAGGAAGAAAAAGAAAAAGGGAAGAAAAGGGGAGGAGGAAGACACCAAACCTTCACCGCCGGCCGTCCTCGTCGTCCCTCTTCGTCTCCGCGCCGCGCTAAACCCCCCATAGCCGATGACCTCCTTCTCTTCAATAGTCTTCTTCTTCACCATTGGGACCTTGGTGGAGGATCATAAAGAAAAAGAGAAGGGGAACATAGATGGGTGATAGCTGAGAAGATAAGGGTGCTCCGTACCCAACATCGCCGATCCTCACCATCGTCGTCAGCTTCTCTCTTCTTCACCGCCAACCAAGTCGTTGACTGTCCTCGCCAAAATACTGACCTTCTTCACCACCGACGAAGCTCTCGTGGAGAAGCACGAGGCCGGCCAAAACAGAGGAAGGCTTCAGCGGCTTCCTCGTCGCCGTTCTTTCTTCTCCACCGCCGATACCCACTGCCGCCCAAGCCCGCTCCCGGCTGCCGTTGTCACCCAGCCCCTTGTCGCGGGACCTCCTCCATTCTCATCGACAAACCCACTGAGGACGAACCCATTGAAGAAAAGAAAGGAAGAAGAGGGGCACCGTGGACCTCGCTGTCACCGGAATCGCCGTCGTCGCCCGACGCCGCCGTGGATCCCACTGTCGCCCAAGCCCACCGCCAGCTATCCTCATCGCCTGATCTCTTGCCATGAAACCCTCCTTCTCTTCACCGACAAAACCAACCATCAGGGAGAGAAGGAAGTGAAAAAAAGGGAAACATTAGCTTGGCATTAAATATGTGGGAGGAGTTCATCAGATATAAGTTTGCATGAGCTCCAACAAGTCCTCAAACTTTCATCCTTGGAATTGCCCATTGACTTTAGCTTTGGCAAGATTCAACGGTGGGACTCTTGTGGGGGTACATATTCTCAAGGAACCTCCATCTCCATCCTAACTAATACGAAGCTAAACTCAAATATTTGAGTAAATTTCTATCTAGCATGAACTGGAAGCAAAATATATGTGCTCCTAACTCTACAAACCCAAATTCTTGACACTCTGGATCTCATCACTACATATATCATCTCTCTCGAAGCCCGGTCTTTGGAGAGAACCTCTCACCAACACATACGAGGGGAAATCCAACAAAGGTCATACACAAACTTTCTGAGCCTCTCATGTGCTATGATGCACACACATGATTGGACTTACTCGTGCTGAGCAGAGCATGTCCATATTCTTCATGCAAACTCAACAAGAACATAGAGCACACATACATGCTCTCAGTTTCAAAGCCAACATTCAAAAAAAAAATTAAAATAAAATATCTCGCCCCTAGCGTTCGAGCTCAAGTCTCGAAACCCCAAGAATGATACTTCCACACTCTTCACAAATAATCTGGTCCCCTATGAGCACCTCACACGACCAAATTCCGAGGTTGACAGATAACGTCAATAGGCAAATTCCCCAAACTTCTTCGAGCCCTGCGTGCTCAAGTCACATAAGTCTCACATGCAGGCCTCGAGGGGGCATCTGTTGACACTGATTTTAGCTAAGGCTAAAATTAAGTGATATTCATGAAATATCTTGACCAAGTACATATCCCTCAAAATCACATATGACCAGGTGCCCTCCACATATCCCTGGCTTTGACGACATCCTACACAAATCAGGAAATAAAGGGCATTTTGGTAATTTTTACCCCTAGGGGTCTTTTTTGGAAAAAACATATAAACATTCCGCCCCCAGGGGTATTTTGGTCATTTTACATCTCCAGAGATGTAATAGTCCAAAACATGCATATGGACCCTCCCACCTAACACAAGGGTATTTTGATCCAAAATAAGTATGGGCCGATGGAGGGGCAGTTTAGTCATTTGCACATCGCCCTTGACCAAAGGACATTTTGGTAAATTCACAAAATATCCAAAAATTCAGACAGATATTCGAAATTCAAGCAAATATCCAAATTCGAACATATTCGAACACACATGTTCGAAATTCAAACATGCACTTTGAATTCAAATAAAGGATTCAAATTCAAAGGAGAAGAGATCTCTCTAACTCCCGGATAGGATCTCCTGGGAACAACCTTAGAACCCAGATATGATCCCCGGAACAACTTACGTATCTCTCAGATACGATCTACCCGGATACGCTCCTAACGCCCCAACTCCCGAGATACGGCAGGTCGCTTTCAAAATTCAAAGCGCCCGCCAGGAGTTCTAGCCCCTCGCCTATAAATAGAGAGAGGAGGGGAGCCTCTCTTGGTTTTTTTTTTGGGCTTCTGAGAGACCTTGGAGATCGTACAGACACCCTGCCGAACTCTCCAGATACAAGATACAGAGGAGAAAGCTCCCCAACGTTGAAGGCCAAAAAGTTGTAGATCCAGAGGAAAAGCAGAAGGCGCCGGCGTAAAAGAGGGAAGGCTCACCAACCTGAGGACACCGTACCAGATCTGAGGAAGAAGACAGGAGCGCCTGCATTGGTAACGAAGGTGAGGGTCGGAGGCTCTGCCTCCACCCGATATCCTTTGATATATTCTTTTCTATGTCTTTTACTAACTTCTTTTATATTAATGTAACGGGACTATAGATCCCGAGTCCTTAATCAGGGATTTTCCTTACGGGGATGTAATTAACGGGTTGTCAGTCTGGCAACCCGGGAGTGTCGTGCCCACATATCATCCATGTAATCAAAACTTTTGTCACAATGAAATCTGAAATCTCGTTCCCGCGAGACCCGAGTTTTTATTGTCGTACAGGGAGTCACGCCCCTTGGGATATTTAGATAATTAAATGGGCTGAAGGTGTGCCCTAGTTGATGTATATTGTAAATGTGTTTGGTTATTATTTGTTTGGCCGGGGGTGTGCCCCGTTGTAGGAATTTCGGGAGACAGTTGTTTAAGCCGTCATAATGCCAAAATTCCGATTGAATGTGTTATTACTTGTTTACGGTCTGTGTCGTCGTTGTTATGTTAGATAGATATTCAACTGCTTTGGACCCTTGTTATGTTTACCCCCTTTGGCTAGCTGTAAGCTATGCCTAGCCCTGTATATTGATATGTCATTCTGTTGCATGCATATATCTCTTTATTTGTGTCTGGGCATTGCATGCATCTTGTTTGCATTAGAGTATAAGGTTAGGGGGTGGGTGCATATGGTTTTCGCCGATCCGAGACTCTCGGGTAGCTCGGATCTAGCTCTAGGACCGTGGCTAGGTAGCAAGGACTAGGGCGTGATTGCAATGCTGATTGACTAATTATCATTCAAGGATTATTAACTAGTCGGACTGGAATATTATACTACTATTGAGGTTTAGAGGTCGTGTTGTTTCTCCAAGGCCAAGTGCTAAGGCTGGATGTCGATGCGTTTCCGATGTGGGTCCCCGAGGCATGGGAATCCTGCTTGGGTAAGGGTGATCCTACATGTTACTGTTCCGTGGCCTCCTGTTAACATGTTCATGAGAGAGGTTTCAAGACAGGAGCGCTTGGAATATCGATGGGGTTATGGGACCCTTGGCATTCCTTAGACTTAGGCGGAGAGACATAACAGTTGTTGTTTTCCTTCCTTCGGTGTGCCATAGAGCAGAACCCTACTGAGATGTGTTACTCATTCCTACCCGGGTTGCATCGACAATGCAAGTCGATGCAATTCCTTCTTTTTCAGGTAGTTGCGGCATGGAGGCGGCACTCCCCTTGGTGGTGCATGAGATCGAGAATATCATCAGTTTATCTTATTCAATTGATGTACAGCTTTAAATGTATAAAATGTAAACTGAACGAGAAATGTATTTGTATTCCAATTTGATGTAAATTGATCAGAGATTATTGTATTTAAATTAATTGTGAATATTATAATCGTACATCAGGTTTAAAAGTGATAATTATAGGGGAGGCTCTCGCCATTTGTTTTTAGAGTTTAGAACCCTCACGCCCCGGACCGGATGGGTTTTCTGGGTCGGGGTGTAACAATGTGCTCCTCCCAGCTGCCTCCGGCATCAAGGACACATGCTCTCAGCAATCAGCATGTCCTCTAAGATTTGGATCATCAGCTCTGACTACCCATCTGTCTGCGGATGAAATGTCATGTTGAAAGTGAGGAGTGTGCCAACTGCCTCCAAAAAGCCTCGCCAGAACCTACCGGAGAACCTGGGGTCACGGTCTGACACTACCGACACTGGAACCTCGTGTAGCCTGATCACCTCTCTGACATACAAACTGCCCAACCTGTCTGTCGAGTCTGTGGTCCACATAGGTAGGAAGTGCGCCGACTTGGTCAATCGATCAACGATGACCCAAGTGGAAGGGGCTAAAGTCTGTCGTCTGCATACTTCATTCCCCCTAGGAGATCTCAGTAGCCCGGTCATGAAGTCCATCGTCATGTGCTCCCACTTCAATTCAGCTAGTGGAAGGCGTTGAAGTAACCCTGGAGTTTGTTGGTGCTCCGCCTTGACCTTCTGACAGGTAAGGCAACGCGATACGAAATCCGTCACTGCCATCTTCATCCCGCACCACCAGAACAGTCGCCGCAGGTGCTGGTACATCTTGGTGCTCCAGGATTAACTGTAAAACGAGAGTGGTGAAACTCTCGTAGGACGTCCTCTCGCAAAACTGGATCTGCCGGAACCGCTACTCTGCTTCTGAATCGTAGCCCTCCGTCTGACGATACGATCCAGTCCCCGTCTGCGCCCTCCGTGCCTGCCGATGTGGACAACTCCTCGAGCTTTGCGTCACTGCGCTGCGCCTCTATCACTCTGGCTAGGACTGCTGGCATACTTTGCACGGTGTAGAGGAAACTGTTGGAACCCTGATCCTCGAACTCGAGCTTTAACTGGCCCACAGTCTCCACGATTCTTCATGTTCCTTCCCCATCCTTCGGTGATGTCGTTTCATCGTTGATCATCGCCGGTGAGTTCTCAGCCGTCCGATTGTTGATGGACACGATCCAGGTGCTACAGTGATCCGATTTCCGATCGGACGATCTCGATCTTCAATCATGATGATATTATAGATGTTGACTATTTTGGGTGTTGTGCCTGGATGCTTTGATGTATTTTAATGTATTTTTTATGTCTATATTTTAAATTATGTGGATGAATGGTTGTACATGCTACATATTCAATAAATACAACGGAGACTCTGCCGAAATTTTTAATAATTCCTATGCCTTTTTGCTATTATTGATATATTTTCTATTCTATTCTATTTGATCTTTTGGAAATGTACTTTTATGCAGATTTTCCTTTGTACATTACTCATGGACGGCTATTCATGCCAAATATATATCTATTTATCAGTGAGTTATTTTACTTTTTTTATATATGTCTCTTAGGTTTTCTGGTGATTTTTATGACTTGATTCTTTTAGTATTTTCTAGAGACATGCATTTCGTAGGTGACAATGTTTCCATTGTGTGGGCGATGTGGTGATTACAATGCAGGAGACGACTATTATGGCAAGCTCTTATGGTGATCTCTATCATATTTTCTTTACTTTATTTTTATGACTTAGTGTAATTGGGGACAATTACATTTAAGTTGGGGCGTAGATTTTAGGAGTTTAATGTTTATTTTCGTTTTAGACTTATTATTATACATCTCTTGAAATGTGTCAAAATGATGAAATTATTATATGATTTGACAAATATGCATGTTTTAGAAATTTATTTTATGAATTATTCTGAGACTTGTATGTCATATAAGGGATAGTAAATTTTTGCTACGAATGACACTATTTCTATACTTTAACACTTTTACCATGATTTAAGGATAACTTAACATATCCTAATGCACATGTTCACTTCCACATGTTGATGAGTTGAGATTAGATTCTAAGCATGATACTATGAAAGATTTACAGTTTTATGCCATGTCACAGAAAATACATGAACACATGCAATTATTTGAGTATGCAAAATATATGAAAAAAAAAGTTGATTTTCAACTTAGTAACCGGGCAATGTGCCTAACCAGCGTGTTGTTCGCGTAAAACAGTTGAAATTCCTGAAAAAAACAAACAAGGGTTTCATACTTAGTAACCTGGCAACGTGCCTAACAAGGTGTGTTGTTCGCGTAAAACAGTTGAAATTACTGGAAAAAAAAAACCCAGAGATTGCTATGTGATAAGTGGAAGATATGTGTTTAGATAGGATTGTGTTCTTGAATAGTTGAAGTGCTTAGATATAATTGATGCTCTGACGCATGTGGAATTCTATTCACACACAGGAGTGTTAAAGTTGTTCTTAATTGTGGTTAAATGTGTTGAACTGTTGGAAATATGTGATGACATATTTTGATTTATTATGTTTTTATGTGACTATGAGTAGAAGAATAAATTCATGGGTATGATTTCTATTTTATGCAATGGAGTTGATGAATATTGTGATGGATTTTTAATGATATGATCAAGGGAATATATAGATGTTTGTGGGTGTCATCCCTGAAAACCCTCAGGAGACTATAACTCCTCCACTGGGGTAACCCATGGGTTTAAAGGCTTGTTGCACATGCTAACTGTAATCGTAAGACCTATGAAAGTGGCTAGTTAGATTTATTGCTTTCTTTTTATTTTTTCTTTGCTCGAGGACTAGCAAAGTGTAAGTTGGGGGGTGTGATGACTCACTAATTATACATAATTCAACTCCTTAAATTACCTTTCTTAGCCCGAGAGTGTTTATATTTGATAGTTTGTTAGTTGATTTCAGGTTTAACAAAGATTCAAATTAGAAAATACAGAAAAAGGCTAATATGTTGAAATTACGCCGCTTCGCTGTCAATTTAAAAAGAATTCACCTAACTCTTCAGATAAATCCTAAATTCCTGAAATTTGGAGGCTTTCTAGAAGACATCAAGACTAACAACTTTCATATTGGACATATTGCGAGATTCCGGACAGATTAATAGCAGTTTTGAAGACTATGAAGATAAACAGATGTTAGGAAACTGATCCGTCGATGTTCAGGAGTATATTCGCCAAATATTCCAGATAAGTCTGAATATTATGAAATCTTCTGGATCAGAGAGAAAACCTACTAACCTACATCTTTCGTGTTGGACTTGTTTTCCAATTCCTGCTTGATTAAACCCAGTTGCGACCGGAATAGACTATCAGGAATTAATCTAGGAAATCCGAGTTATAATAGAAGGCCAATTTAGCCAAAACATTAATTTCGGAAGTTATCCTATAAATAGGGTTATTCCACCCGAATTTCTCATCAGAGAAAAATCAGAGAGAAAATGGAGAAGGCTAGGGTTTGAAGACGGAGATCTTTCCGCGGGGATCGATGACTTCCTTTCCTACACCTATGGATCTTTCTCAAGAGATGAGTAGCTAATTTCTAAACTTAAGCCCTGTTTGGTTTAGATGTTTTCTATTTTCATTTTCTTGAAAATAAAAATCTGTCTTGAAAACATGTTTGGTGTGTCCGATGTAGAAAACGTTTTCAGGAAATGAAAACAGTATTTTCTGGAAATAATGAAAACACTTTTTAATCATTTTCGCCGATAATAGAAAACAAAAATAAAACCCAAACCCCTCTCTCCCCCGATGGTCTCTGCCCCTCTCTCCCCCGATAGTCTCTTTTGCGAGGTTCTCTCTCCGATGATATTTGGGTGATCTCGTCGCTGCCGTAGCTCCTAGCCGCCACCCATCTCTCCCGATCAAGACGGCGGCTCTCCCGATAGAAACCCCTCTCCCTGTTTTCATTGTCGTCGCCGCCAGAGCTCCCTTCCGCCGGATCGTGGTGACATCAAAGGGTACGACTGCGAGATCCTTCTCTCTCTTCCCCTCCCAGCCACTTCTCTCCCTCTTCCTCTAAGATGAAGACTTATGGATCTTTCTCAAGAGATAGTAGCTAATTTCTAAACTTAGGGATCTTATGAAACGCTAGTGTAACTTTTTGTATTCTTTGGTTTGAATCTTGTATTATTCTCAAGACATGATCTTATAAATTTGCTTTTTATTATTAATAGAGTTGAAGGAATAGAGTTCCCTTGACGTACTTTCAGTCCTATATGATTTCTGTGATTGATTATAGAGATTAATAGGATGGTTTTCATGTGATTTATGGTTTGCTAGTGAGATAGGTTATGCTGAGGTAGGATAGGTTGTGCTAAGGTCATTAGGAGTAGTATAACTTAAAGTAATTGTAGGACCAAAGGCAATCTATGTCAAGAAAGATAGGTTATGCCGTTAGGAACATAAATCTTATTTTAGGGATTCATGTGAGCTTGTAGCCGTATGATCCATAATGTTTAGAGAAGGAGATAAGAGGATAACTGAAGAATACAGAAAGTGAAACTAAGGTGGATTGAGTAAACCCTAAGTATCTCTCTCATTAGTTTAACAACGTTTACGTGCTTTCATTAGATAGGTTTAGTTAATTCAAACTTATCATTGCTTCTTTTGCTTAGATTTAGAGTTTGAGAATTGAATTCAATATTTTCCTGGTAAATTCCTTACGGTTCGACTCCGGACTTCACCGCTATTCTACCTAGTAGTGTAGTGATTGAATAAGGATTATAAATTTAATATTTGATTGAGTTTGCAATGTTTTAACGACATGTTCGCAACACATCAGTTACCCTAATGAACTAGGCCCATCCCGAAAACACTTAGTATAGCAGGAAGAAAACACTGCTGGGCAGGACAAGTCTCTACCGAGCAGGCACACCCTCTGCCCAAGGATGAAAAGATGACACTGGCTGCACCCTTAGCACCTGGCTCGAGGCTGACACGACCTCTAAACCTCAATCAACACGTATTCAAGTCATCTAAGCCTATCATCGATATCGATTGAATACTACAATCCAACATGTACCATGTTACCCGCCACGATCCTAGAGTTAAATCCGAGCAACCTGAAATCCTCGGATCGGCGATCAACCTATCACCCACGCCCTATCCTTATGCATCTAACGCACAATCAAAATGCATGCTATGATCACACGCAAGTAAGAGGTAAGCATGTAACAATATTATAAAATAACAAACATATCCAACTGGACTGCTACAGTGATACCAACGATCGCTACCAGCCAATCCGTAGCGGGTCCCGGCATTACGACGGTACCGCGATCGTCAACCGCGGACCCCTACAATGGGAAGGAATCCAAAAACTCAAATGAACATATAATATTATTTAATCATCAAGGTCCCCTAATTAGAGGCTAAGCGACCTCGTCGATCCGACGTCCAAACGATATCGGATTCAAGATCCAACTAAGGCAAAACGCAGAAAAACATGTTGGGATCGACATATCCAAACTGGGAAACATCCGACAGCTTGATTACCAGGAAAACGCTAATAAAAACCATTAACTTCACTAATTACCTTTAATTGCTGCAACGCAACCATCCATAGGAAATTCATAGCAATTCATAGGGAAATCAGAAAATTATGAAACCGATTGGACCAGAGAGTAGATCCAAAGATCTACAACTCTCATGTTATCATAAAATCAAGATTATGCATGTACAGAGCAGAAAACACGTCGTAAGCCGGTTTGTTCTTCAAGGACAGCAAAATCGGAAAATCCAAGTTTAAACATGCTACAATCCTACAAATGTCAATCAAATCATATGAAACTCAAATCAGTAATCAAGCTAACCTATATACACATAAAAACACTAAGAACACACAGATCCACTGGCTAGATTAAGAGAAAACCCAAACTAAACCCATGTAGGAAGAAACCTACCGAACTAAGCAAACCTTGGCTAAATCCCCGCTATTCGAGCACCAAACAGGCTTCAAACCAAGCTACAGATCTTCCTCACGCTTCCACGAATCCAACGAGCCCTCAAGCACTCAATTAGATGGCCTGAGGAGGGAGAACGGAAGGAAGGAAGGACGGCTGGAAACAGGGGAAACAACGCCGTGGGAAAGAAGAAGGAAGAAGAAGAAGAAGAAGGAGAAGAAGGAGAAGAGAGGAGGAAGGCGGAAGAGGATAAGGGAGAGGAGACAATATCTTTGTTCTCACCTCTGACAGCGGAGAGTGACGGCCAACGGCGACCGTCCACTCAGAAAACCCACTGCCTCAACTTCCTGGCACTAAAAGATCGATCTTCCGATCCCGGATCCACCTAGCCGTTCTAATCAAACACTAACACAAACACGGTCAGTGTGTGCACACGCGGGTGTGAAACAAATCGACAAGGCACAGTTTATCAAATATCCATTGCGGTCCACAACGCGCCACGGGCCCGACCCAGACGGTCGACCCAGGAGTAGAGGGACAGGTCCTCACATGTTCCCATGGGGATAGCTTGGCTACAAACGGTCGGAATCATCTCCTTTGCCACCATCTTTTAGCAAGACATAGCACGATGGCCAAAACAATCATAGTTAGCACAGATTACCATATTTTCATAGATAAAGGGCTGGTCAAAACTTGACTCTCCTCTTCCTACGACATCACGCAATCTTGCCGGAACATAGGTTCTCTGTATCTACTTCAACGCACACACGAGCAAACCGGCTTCTATCAGCAAAAGTGGTTGAAACATCTATAGCCAGGAGGGTCCCTGCTCTTGCCACGATGGATTGCAGAGCTTTTCTTTCAAAGAATTCAAAAGGAAGATATGGGAGTCTCATCCAGACCGGAACTAACTTGAAAGCCACCGCTGATGGCCGGAAATAGTCGCGCCATCGAATGAGCGATAAGATCTTTCCATCTACCAACCATGGACCTCCTACGAGGACATGAAGCAAATCATCATCATTCCCAAATTTAAAGGCAAAGACCCCATCTACTCTATCTGTGACAAGGAAGGGTCGACTGGTTCGCCATAGGTAAGCCAATCTCTAGTGGAGAAAATCAACCCCAACTCGCCCTCCCACAAAACCGCCAAACAGAGTATGGCTCCACCTTTCCCTTCCTCTATGCAAAAGTTCAGGTTTGACAATGACTGGGTCATCACCATACAAACGCCTAATCTTTTGAAGCATGGTAGTTGGGATGCGGTCTTGGATCAGAGGTCGCTGGCTTGCTACGCTCGCCCATGAGGACTCTGGACCAGCCTTAGTCGCTATATCTTTCCAAGCGTTGGCAGGTGTTTGCAGAGAAAAGCCTATGTTGGGAGGAGCAGGTGGATTGATCACCGGCGTATAGACATGGACGTTCACTGAAAACCTTTCAGGGGCACTCATGCGATCGCATATTAAAAGCCCAAACATAAACCTAATGTACGTGGAGGTTAGATCAATTATCAAGTATTTCGTGTAAGTGAGGTCATTTATCAACGAGTAAGATGATCAATGATTCGCGCGTGTTTGGTGTTTTGTCCAAAACAAAGTATTTGTATAAGCATACGCCCATATGCGTATCTTTATATCGAATTCGGATATACATCGGTGCTGTGTTCGCAGGAGTATCAACTCGTGGCGGGAAAGATACCCTCGTGATCAATTTCCCGTGCAAACCATCTTTTTTTTTTGGATTAGATGAGCCCGCATGCTAGTACTAGCACAAACTATCTAACATATCCAAGCCATCATTGTTGGACCAGACAAACCCCGATCCAACAATTTGACAGGCACGAGCAATAGCATCTGCTCTATGGTTACAATCCCTTAAAATATGGACAAAAAGGATAGAATCAAATAGTAATGCCCTTGACCATATATCTTTTCTGAAGACATGTCCCTCTGCCCCTGTGGCTCGTTGTGGACCGCAAAGGCAATTTGGTAAATTATGTCTTGCCGGTTTGTTTCACACCCGCGTGTGCACACACTAATCATGTTTGTGTTAGTGTTTGAATAGAAAGGTTAGGTGGACCCGAGATCGAAAGATCCGGCCTTGGGCTTGTGTTTTAGCCCAAGTCTAGCTTTCTGGACCTAAAGGATCGATCTTTCCTTGCTAGAAGATCGATCTTTTAGTGCCAGAAAGTCAAGGCGCGATCGTCATGAAGGATCGAGCTTTCCTCAGGGAAACATCGATCATTCATAGGTCGGTTCGTTTGTCTATAAAACGGACATAACCTTCTTCCTTGAATCCTTTTGAAATTCACCGTTCTTGAGCTCAGATCCGGCTGGATTTTGAAGTGATTGAGGAGGATCCAAGGCTTAGCAACTGGGATTGAAGCAGCTCTTGCCTAGGTAGGTATCCCTACCTACTTTGTTTTCCGGTTTTGTGAGTTTGAGTTGATTGTTATTTGTTTTGCTTATATCTTATTGCATGGTTGTTAGTTTGTAGCATACTTATTGGTTTTGGACTCGTGATCCTTTATACTACCAGATCCCAAGGTTTTGTGGGATTTGGTAGAGTTTTTTTATGGTATTTCTCACTGGAGGTTCGCCAGAGAACCCAACAAGATCGATCCTTCATTGTTGGTCATGCTGAGCCCGAGCACGATCGATCATCTTGCGAAGATGATCGATCTTTGTTCCAGGGTGGCATGGGATGCCTTCTGTCACGAGGATGATCGATCTTCCTGGGAGGAAGGATCGATCTTCCTTGGCGCGACAAGGAAGATGCCCTCTATCGCGAGGATGATCAATCTTCCTGGGAGGAAGGATCGATCTCCTTTGGTTTGATAAGAAAGGGGGGCTCTCTGTTACTTGGAAGATCGATGTTTTCTTAGGAAGAGATCGATCCTTTGGTGGCAGAGAGGAGTTTTCCATTGGCGTTGCCCGCGGGATTTGGTATGTACGGTTTTCTTACCGCTTTATATATTGTACATATCATTAAGCATGTTAGCCCCATATTAGGGGTAGTGGTGAACCTGGAGAGTGATGACTCCTGGGATGTTTAGAATAAGTGAGCGAGTGGCCCTACTGCTTTCCATAGCCTTCCATGCCGGCATGCACCGAGGGCCTTTATATGTGTGGTTTGCCATCTGTTGTTTGCGGGGCTGCTTCCCAATGCAGCTTGTTGTTAAACTGGCTGGCAGTTGGTGATGTACCACTGCAGCAGTTCCAGACCTTAAATATGTATTCACCACTCCGGGCCGGCCGTGTGTCGAGCCCAGACCTTGTTCATGTTATCATCACATATTGTTGCATGCTTAAATGTCTTATATGCGCATGTTCATAGCATACATCTTATTGTGCATTAGTTGCATAAGGTTAGGGCCATGGGCGATTTGTGGGTCACCGTCCCGAGGCTTAGAAACTCGGATTTAGCCCTAGGACCGGGGTCGGGTAGTTTGGACCAGGTTTGAATTGTGGTATACAGTCGAATTCAATGATAGGCCTAGATGACTCATATACCTGTGGATTGATGATGCTAGAGGTAGTATCGGCGTCTAGTCGAGTGCTGATGTAACTCCCCGGCCCCGGCCCTCCACTGGGCCCCGGACCGCGGGCTCCAGGTCCGACCAGGATCCGCCCAACAGCTTCGCGCCCCGACACAATATTGTCCGCTTTTGACTCACCGTCAAAAACCGAGCAACCCCTCCCAACTTCCCGGGAGGTCACCCATCGCTCCAACGCCGAGCACGCATAACGTTGGAGTTTTCTGACGGATCATTGCTATCACGGCTTTAAAACGCGTTGTGTCTATTAAGGACTTACTGATGATGATGCATCATATTATATTTTTATCCCTTGATACTTAGTCTCATGTGCTTATTTGGTACCTAAATACACTCATTATTCTTATATTTTGATTTATAATGCAATTGAAGTCCTTAAGTACGAAAAGAAGCTGTAAAGAGTATTTGAATCAACTTTAAAGATTACACTGTACCTGCTTATGAAGAACCAGATGATGTGTCATATATGAATGGTAAGCTCTTGACGTCTAGTTTCTGGAGAATTTTATGGTTCGTGATTCCGACTTTTCTAAAGGAAGTTACGATAATTTTACTACCGATAACGCAGTCTGGATGGCAGAATAGTAAATACTCTGAAAAGTCCGATCGATCAGTCTCCCTAATAGGATCGATCCGTTTATGCAGAAACCTGACAGAACGCATACTTTTCAGCTGTACATAGTCCGATCGATCCTACTATCCATCCTACTTAGAAGATCGATCCGACACCCCTGGTCAGATCGATCCGACTCGGGCGTAGCCAGAAATTAAAGATTCCGATGAGAATGATCGATCCGACACCCATAGAGGGATCGATCCTACTTTCCCAGTGAAGAAATTCAACGGTTCAGATCAAATCCGAGGATGGGAAACTTATGGGCTATAAATAGGGTTCTTTTTAGGGATTAAGGGGGGCGAATTCGAGAGGTTTTTGGCTGCTCCTTTCTATTTCTTTGATATTTCTAGGGTTCTTCTTTCTTCCTTAAAGGATTGGATTGTTCTTCATGGCCTTGCGTGGCTAAACCTTAATTCTTGGTCGAGGAGACTAAAACCTCGGAATCAATGTAACTGTGAGATCTAATCTATTTTTTATCGTTCAGATTATACTTGAGTATTAGATGTTCTTCTGAGATTAAATTTTCATGATTGTCTTGTCTAATTGCTAGGAGGCCTACTAGTTTATTATTCATTGCGATCTAATGCTAGGCCGGATATCAAATTCGTAATTATTTGATCCCTCTAATCTGCGAAGCAACTGAGATCTATTGATTTACTGCATTTCAGAGATTAATAGATCTTTGGAAGAATATTCGACTAGATTAAATGCAACCGCTTGTGCTTGTGTTGTTTAGCTTCATCAATCTCCCTATTCTTAAGGCTGCTACTAGATTAAATCTACAGCGCTTGTCTTAGGTTGTCTAGTAGTTAGGGTTGATTAGATCGTTTGTTTCTAATTAACTATGTTTGAGGAGAGATTCGAATTTCATTCGAACGGTGAATATTCATGGTATGAATTGATTGATACTTGCATCAATGATCAGTTGTTGGATTCCGATGGTGGATGTTGACTCAGACCAAGGTTTGTTCTCTTGATTCAATTTGATTCTTCACTTTAGATTATTTCTTTATTATTTTCGTTTTACTCAAAACCCCCCATCTTTGTTCACTAAATACAAAACTAGCCTAAACACTCTTCATGGGATCGACTCGTACTCGCACTACTACATTTATTTTGAAGGGTATTGGTTTTATTTTTGAGTGCCTACGATAGCACATCAAATTTTGGCTTCATTGCCGGGGAGTGATTCTAGTTGATTTCTGTGCTTATTGTGATCTTTATTTTCATAAAAAAAAAAGAGTTTACACAAATTTTCTTGATTTGTTTTTCTCGATTTACCGGAAACTTCTTGATTGTTTATGAGTATAGCTCGATCTTTTAATCAAGGTGATTTGCAGTACGATCCAGAGATAGAAAGAACTTTACACATGTTAAGGAGGGAAGCTCGGAGAAACATTGAGGAGAACGATTTAGCTCTTGACCACTTATTTGTTAGCGATTCTGAATTAGAAGAGGAAGAAGTCATGGCCGGAAATCAGATTTTGAAAGAACTTGCAGCCCCAGATTTGAATCAACAACCGTTATGCATTACATTCCTTACTTTGGATGTTGCTACTACTTTTGAATTGAAATCTGGACTAATACATCTCTTACCCACTTTTCATGGACTTACAGGTGAAGATCCTCACAAGCATTTAAAGGAGCTTCATGTTGTGTGCATAAGTATGAAACCCATGGGGGTGACTGAAGATCAAATCAAATTGAGAGCCTTCCGATTTTCTTTGAAGGATTCGGCTAAGGATTGGCATTATTATTTACCATCTGGGAGTATTACTACATGGAACGAGATGAAGATGTTGTTTTTGGAGAAATATTTTCTAGCTTCAAGGGCGGCCAACATTTGGAAAGAGATCTGTGGTGTAAGGCAACATAATGGAGAGTCTCTACACGAGTATTGGGAACATTTTAAGAAATTATGTGTAAGCTGTCCACATCATCAAATTAGTGAGCAATTACTTATCTAATATTTTTATGAGGGCTTACTAACCAATGACAGGAGTATGATTGATGCCGCTAGTGGAGGAGCTTTGGTAGATAAAACTCATGAAGTCGCGAGCAACTTGATTGCAAATATGGCAGCTAATTCTCAACAATTTAATACTAGACTTGATTCTTATTCAAAACATGTTAATGAGGTAAATGTCTCATCCCTGGAACAACAGATTGCGAGTCTAACTTCTCTTGTTCGTCAATTGGTTGTAGGTAATATGCAAACAACAACGGTTTGTGGGATCTGTTCGGTGACAAGACATCCAACCGACATGTGCCCAACTCTCCAAGAGGAGCCCAGTGAACAAGTAAATGCAACGGGTAGTTTCCCTGGGCTATCACAAAGGAAGTATGATCCACATTCAAACACGTATAATCCGGGATGGAGGGATCACCCCAATCTCAACTATGGGAATCCACAAGTAAATTAGCCCGCAACTCAATTCCGTCCAAGTGGCCAGCAATATCAACCATATAGACCGCCATACTCCCCGAGACAACAACCAAACCCAACTTCTAATTCTTGTATGTCTTTAGAAGATATAGTTAAATCTCTTGCTACTAACACTTTGCAATTTCAACAGGAGACGAAGGCCAATATTCAAGATTTGGAGCATCAGGTGGGCCAGATGGCGACTGCAATTAGCAAGCTGGAGGCGCAAAGTTCGGGAAAATTACCCTCTCAAACGGTAAAAAATCCAAGAGAAAATGCAAGTGCAATTATTTTGAGGAGTGGTAAAGAAGTTGAGATTCCAGCAAAAGAAGCCACTGCATCGTCACCGTAAGGAAAAGAGCAAAATATTGTCGCGGACAAAGACTTTTCCGATGACGACGACGTACCTAAGCGTAAGTTTCCACCTCTCTCTGATTATAAACCAGTGCCACCACTCTCAGATCTATATGAGACTTTTCGCCGATGTGAGGTAAATATTCCACTTTTAGATGCTATTAAACAAGTAGCTCGTTATGTTAAATTCTTGAAAGAATTGTGTACAATTAAGAGGAAACAGAAACTTAAAGGATGTGAGAAGGTGAGAGTAGGTGAAAATGTTTCTGCAATTCTTCAAAGAAAAATTCCTGCAAAGTGTAAAGATCCACGTATGTTTGCTATCCCATGTACAATTGGTAACACCAAATTTGAGAAGGCCATGTTAGATCTAGGAGCTTCTATCAATGTCATGCCATATTCTATATTATCTTCTTTAAAACTTGGGCCTTTGAATGAAACTGGTGTTGTGATTCAATTGGCTGACAGATCTAACGCCTATCCTAAAGGTGTAGTTGAAGATATTCTTGTGCAAATCAATGATTTAGTTTTCCTTGCTGATTTCTATGTGCTTGATATGGAGAATGATGATCACACTACTTGTCGCGCCCCGGCCCGCAGAGCGCAACCGGGCCGGGGGCGCGAGGGGGAGAAAACCTACAACTACAGCCTCAACTGGCGGAAACAGTTGAGACTAAAGCCCAGCTGGCGGAAACAGCTGGACGGCACAAAGAAAGAGCGGAAGCAAGCAAACTAAACAACTATTAACATTTATTACAAACCAGCAATAAAAAGTTAACATGGTTTAGTACAACAGCTACAAGGGATCACAGTCCCCAAAAAGAAACCACAACACCCACCGGGGTCTCTGCGAACGCACAGACGAACCCATCCTGACCCTCAGACATGATCAGGATCCGGAGCGCTGCCTCGAGACGACCGAGGGGGTAACACTGGGACAGAGCGGCCACCTGCACCTGCAACAAACACAGTCCAGGTAGGCATGAGCAACAGCTCAGCAGGGTCCTACTCTACAACTCCCACAAACAAGGGTAAAGCAACCGGACACACTCTTATGCCAAGTACCGAGGCTTGCCAAGGATCCCATAAACCCCGTCAATAACCCGAAGGGTTCCTGTCCTAGGTGCGTATCTCCGACAACGCCACTGCTTAGGGGTGGGCAACTCCGACATTCCCTGACGCAGGGTGGACACGACGCAACCAGTAGGACCCCCTTCTCCAAGTGGGATCTCCGCACTTGGCGGAACAACCGAAGTTAAGACTACCATCACTCGGTACTCAAAGCAACAGAGTCAACACCCACCCAACCTACCCTAGCATGCCTAATGCACAGGAAAACAGGGCAGGATAGATATGATAAAGCTGTAAACAACCAACACAGCAAGGGCACACCTTCGGCCCATTTATACTAAACACTCCCGAGGGTCATGACTCCCTCGGTTCACCACAAAGCGGTAAGGGCATACTGTCAGCCCATTTATTCTACACAACCCGAGATGCATCACTCTCTCGGTTCAACCACAAAGCGATAAGCATACATGCATAGCTCATTACAGGATAAACCCCGAGGGTAAAACCGTAAAAACCACTTGCATGCGAAGCCCCGCGGGCAAAACAGCACTTAAAGCAAGTAAAACCCTCTCTGCACCGAAAGAGATCAATCTCCTATAGCATGGAGATCGATCTTCCTCGAGGCTAGAAGCACCCGTCCTGGTCACCCCCAACAAGATCGATCTCCACCCATATGAAGATCGATCTTTTAGGTGACCCACGACGCACAGGCGCCAGCCGCCAAGAGATCGATCTTCCTCCCAGGGAAATCGCTCTCACTCGGGCGGGTTGGGCCACCCCGACCAAGATTGATCTCTTCCCAAGAGATCAATCATGATTGGGTTTACGCCGGCGGCCGGACGGCGAGGAACACCGCCGGAAACTGCCACCATACCTCACCATTCTAGGTGGGATGGTAGAACTCAGTGCCACGAAGCTACTCAAGGCTCCCAAACCAAAAACCAACATCAATACACGAAGATCTAAGGAAAACAAATTCGGATCTCAAAACCCAAAAGCAACCGGAGTTTAGAAGAAGAACCCTACCTCTTCAACGCAGCTTCGATCCACAAGTCCTACCCCAGGACCTTCCTCGCCTTGCCACGAACCCAACGAGCCTTCAAGCTCCCGGAGAGGTTGCCGGAGGAGGAAGAACGGCGAGCGGAAGCTCTCAGCCGGAACAGGGGAAAGCAGAGCCGCGAGGAAGAAGAAGAGAAGAAGAAGAAGAAGAAGAAGAAGAAGAAGAAAGGAAGGGGGAAGGGGCGGGTAAGGCCGGGGGAAAGCCGGCTAAAGCGGGGAAAAGCTGGGGGAGGGGAGGGAAAGTCTTCCCTCCCCTGACAGGGGAAGCGACGGCCACCGCGGTGGCCGTCCTTCGAAAGCCACCGACAGAGACTTCCAGGCACAGGGAGATCGATCTTCATGGACATGGAGATCGATCTTCCTCGCCCAGAACGACGACCACTAGGCACAGAGAGATCGATCTTCATGGCCATGGAGATCGATCTCCCTTGCCCAAAACGGCAACCTTGGGTTGAGCCACAAGCCCAAGCACAGGACTACCGAACCAGGGTCCACCTAACCTTTCTAACAACACAAGCACCAAACAAGGTCTGTGTGTGCACACCCAGTGCGAAACGACCACCAAGGCGCAATTTCCCAAATTGCCCTTGGGGCAAACAGCAAGTCACAGGGATGGAGGGGCAGGTCCTCACACTACTCCTATTTTATTGGGAAGACCTTTCTTAAAGACATCCAATACTAAGATAGATATGCGTAGTGGCACATTTACCTTGAAATTTGATGGTGAAATTGTTGAGTTTAAAATATATGATTGATGTGCTGTCGCAGGCACTCAAAAATAAAACCAATACTCGTGAAAATAAATGTAGTAGTGCGAGTACGAGTCGATCCCACGAAAAGTGTTTAGCCTAGTTTTGTGCTTAGTGAACAAAGATGGGGGGTTTTAAACGTGAGGAAAAATAATAAAGAAATAATCTAAAGCGAAGAAACAAGTTGAATCAAGAGAACAAACCTTGGTCTGAGTCAACATCGACCATCGGAATCCAACAACTGATCACAGATGCAAGCATCAATCAATTTATACCATGAATATTCATCGTCCGAATTCAATTCGAATCTCTCCTCAATCTTACTTAATTAGAAACAAGCGATCCAATTAACCCTAACTACTAAACAACCTAAGACAAGCGCTGTAGATTGAATCTAGTAGCAGCGTTAAGAATAGGGAGATCGATGAAGCTAAACAACACAAGCACAAGCGGTTGCATTTAATCTAGTTGAATATTCTTCCTAAGACCTAACAATCTCTGAAACGCAGTAGATTATTAAACCCTGTTGCTTCACAGATTAGAGGAATCAAACAATTCCGGATTTGATATCAAACATAGCAGTAGATCACCATGAATAATAAACTAGTAGGCCTCCTAGCAATTAGACAAGGTAATCATGAAGATTTAATCTCAGAAGAACATCCAATACTCATGTATAAACTGAACAATAAAAATAAATTAGATCTCACAGTTTCATTGATTCAGAGGTTTCAGTCTCCTCGACCAAGGATCAAGATTTAGCCACGCAGGGCCATCGAGAACAATCCTCCAAAAGATTTCATAAAGCAAAAGAAAACCTAGAAAAAATATAAAGGAGGAGAAAGAGCAGTCAAAAGTGTCCAATAATCCCCCCTCAAACCCTAGAAAGAGTCCTATTTATAGCCTTAAGTGTATCCACCCTCGGATTAGATCACAATCGTTGATTTTCTTCACTGGGAAAGTCCGATCGATCCTTCTCGGGGTGCTGGATCGATCGGTCTCATTAAAATCTTCTATTCCTATTTACGCCCGAGTCCGATCGATCGAACTATGGGTGCTGGATCGATCGGATGCGTAAAAATCCACCTTCTCTGGCTATTTTTGAGTCCGATCGATCCAGCTTTAGGTGTCAGATCGATCGAACCCCTTAAGATGAATGGAGGGATCGATCGGGCCATGTACAGCTGAAAACTATACGCTCTGTCATGATTCTGCATAGTCCGATCGATCCTTCTCTGGGTGTCGGATCGATCGGACGTTCCAGCGTATTACTGTTCTGCCATCCAGACTGCGCCATCGGTACTAAAATTGCCGTAACTTCCTCTAGGAAACTCGGAATCACGAACCGTAAAATTCTCCAGAATCTAGACTTCAAGAGCTTTCCAACCATATATGGCACATCATCTGGTTCTTCATGAGCAGGTACAGATTAATCTTTAAAGTTGATCCATGCACTCTTTTCAGCTTCTTTTCGACTTAAGGACTTCAATTGCATCCTAAATCAAAATATAAGAATAATGAGTGTATTTAGGAACTAAATAAGCACATGAGACTAAGTATTAAGGGATAAAAATATAACATTATGCATCATCATCAATGATACCATGAAGTATCCTGCGGATGATTGTCATGTTTATTCTATTGATGTGAGGGAATTGAAAGCTACGGTTGGAGATGCTTCGGGGGAGATTCTATAGAAGGTAGATGAAGAAGCTATCCAGTCTTGGCCAGTCGATCGCGAGGAATATTCGGTCGACCGCCGAGGATACGAGAAGCACTTATTCGACGAACCTCCTCCTGCTGAAGTTGAAAGCATTCCTATTACATCGCGAGGTATTTTTCCTGTGACTATTTTATCTTCATTAGTGGATAAAAAGGAGATGACCTTAGTAGATATTTTCATATCTCGACGGATTTATTTTCGATCATGTGATCTTAACATCCTTGACAATCCGAACGACGACATTCTTAATAAGTCAATGGTTGATTCGATTATATTTGGGCATAATGTTGACTCCTTTCTTCCTAATCACCATGATGAGATGTATTTCAGTTTAAAAGATCTAGCTATCTTGTTTATTGGTGTGAGTATGAAAAAGCTAACTCTCATTTTTGAAAAATACCACTTGGATTTATATGCTAAATTAACCTTGGTGGCACTATTGAGGTTAAATATTCAGAATTTGACACCCAGTGATTTTGCATCCCATCGTTCTATAGAACGTCCACCGAGGGCACGATTTAAAATTCTCTATATTGTATAGAGTGGTTTAGTTTGCTTTATCTGCTTTATTGTGTGCTTGAGCATGCTTGAATTATTTTTAGGTTGTGTGTTTGCATGTTGCTTTTGTTTTTGCTTTGCTTTGCTTTTGTTTTTAGGTGGTCAAGCATCCCCTATCATACCTAAAGAATTCACCCCAACCATGGTGGTTATGGAAATTCAAAGTTTGGCAACTCCCACAGTATTCAAAGAAGAAAGCATGAAGTCGAGCCAATGACAATAAACAAAGGTGCTGCTTGGGAGGCAACCCAAGGGGAGTTCGTTCCTTTCTTTTTATTTTCGCATTTCCATTTTAGTTATTTTTGCCTTTCTTTGCATTCCACCTTACATTGGGGACAATGTCAGTTTCAAGTGTGGGGGAGGAGATCTAGGTTGCATTTGCCATGAGCGAGAACTAGTTAAGCTTGACATATTCACAACATGATTGAATGAGTAATCTTGTGACTTGGAATTAATTAGTTGAGTTATTTTCCTTGAGATGGTAGTGACTAAATTTAGTAGACAAAAGCTGGTGAGATTTTGAGTCTCTAGACTGACACATTCATATCAGTCTCACTATTTTCTTTCACGAGAGATATTCTTCCATGAATTTGTTTCTCTAGAACTTGCTTTGATTCTATTCAAGGTCACATTGACACATGTATACATGAACATGATTAAGGCCATCTTTGTTATAAGCCACATAAGCCAAATAGCCTACCTTGCAATAAAATTTTCCTTTTGCTAAACCCCTTTGAGCTTTATTGACTTCATTGTTAACCCACATTACAAGCCTTAAACCAGAAAAATATTTTCGTTACCCAAGCCATAAAACTAGTGGAGCATTGATCATCATTATAATATGTATGGGTGTACAAGTTTTAAGTGGGGGTGTGTTTGAAATAGTGGTATGGCTATGATTGGTGAAGTGGAGTATATTTTTCATATTCAATTCGTGAGTAGGTTGTTTCCGAAAAAAAAAGAAGAAAAAAAAGAGAAAAAAAGAAAAAGAAAAGAAGAAAAGAAAGTGAAGGAGGAAACTATTTTTCAAGTTACAAAATGTGCTTATGAATCCTCCTAATACTCCAAGAAAGGGGTATGTTTATGTATGATCTCTACAAATGTGGAAGTTTTTGCAAAAGATTGTTCACTATTTCAATTTAAAAGTATTCCTTTGAACAATCTCTTTGCTAAGGTCATAATGTTATATGGTTTGAGTATGTTAACGCCTAATTGAAGAAGTTGCTGAACAGAGTGATTGGTTGTACATGTCTTATTGATGCATTTTTGCTCCATTAGTTCCATTGATTTTTGAGCTACATTCCCAAATATTTCCCACCTTAATCCTGGACCCCATTACAACCTTTTGAAGTCCTTATGATTTGTGTTATGCATGTGATTCTAGTAGTGGAGAATGAGAAGATATACAAGCTTATGGTAGATCATTTTCATTGGAATGAATTTGAGTGAAATACATGCCCTTCAAACACATGAGAGTTGAGTGTTAATTTCCGTGATGGTCTACTTATTTAGTTTGCTCCATATTCAAGTGAAAACGCTTACTGATTGATTTTTAAGTTGTCTAAAAATATTGTTCATGATATGTTATGAGTTTTGTGAAGAGCTTCATTGTTCTTTCTTGATGGTGTTGCAACCTTGATATCTTGGGTAGAGTGAATTTTAAGTTTTGCGCGAGTACGAGCAAAAGCTAAGTGTGGGGGAATTTGATGATGATGCATAATGTTATATTTTTATCCCTTGATACTTAGTCTCATGTGCTTATTTGGTACCTAAATACACTCATTATTCTTATATTTTGATTTAGGATGCAATTGAAGTCCTTAAGTACGAAAAGAAGCTGTAAAGAGTATTTGGATCAACTTTAAAGATTAAATTGTACCTTCTGATGAAGAACCAGCTGATGTGTCATATATGGATGGAAAGCTCTTAAAGTCTAGTTTTAGGAGAATTTTACGGTTCGTGATTCCGAGTTTCCTAGAGAAAGTTACGGCAATTTTAGTACCGATGGCGCAGTCTGGATGGCAGAACAGTAAATACTCTGGAAAGTCCGATTGATCCGTCTCCCTAATAGGATCGATCCGTCTATGCAGAAACCTGACAGAAGGCATACTTTTCAGCTGTACACAGTCCGATCGATTCTACTATCCATCCTACTTAGAAGATCGATCCGACACCCCTGGTCAGATCGATCCGACTCGGGCGTAGCCAGAAATTAAAGATTCCGATGAGAATGATCGATCCAACACCCATAGAGGGATCGATCCTACTTTCCGAGTGAAGAAATTCAACGGTTCAGATCAAATCCGAGGATGGGAAACTTATGGGCTATAAATAGGGTTCTTTTTAGGGATTAAGGGGGCGAATTCGAGAGGTTTTTGGCTGCTCCTTTCTATTTCTTTTATATTTTTAGGGTTCTTCTTTCTTCTTTAAAGGATTAGATTGTTCTTGATGGCCTTGCGTGGCTAAACCTTAATTCTTGGTCGAGGAGACTGAAACCTCGGAATCAATGAAACTGTGAGATCTAATCTATTTTTTATTGTTCAGTTTATACTTGAGTATTAGATGTTCTTCTGAGATTAAATCTTCATGATTGTCTTGTCTAATTGCTAATAGGCCTACTAATTTATTATTCATTACGATCTAATGCTAGGTTGGATATCAAATCCGTAATTATTTGATCCCTCTAATCTGTGAAGCAACTGAGATCTATTGATTTACTGCGTTTCAGAGATTAATAGATCTTAGGAAGAATATTCGACTAGATTAAATGCAACGGCTTGTGCTTGTGTTGTTTAACTTCATCGATCTCCCTATTCTTAAGGCTGCTACTAGATTACATCTTCAGCACTTGTCTTAGGTTGTCTAGTAGTTAGGGTTGATTAGATCGCTTGTTTCTAATTAATTATGTTTGAGGAGAGATTCGAATTTCATTCGAACGGTGAATATTCATGGTATAAATTGATTGATACTTGCATCAATGATCAGTTGTTGGATTCCGATGGTGGATGTTGACTCAGACCAAGGTTTGTTCTCTTGATTCAATTTGATTCTTCACTTTAGATTATTTCTTTATTGTTTTCGTTTTACTCAAAACCCCTCATCTTTGTTCACTGAGTACAAAACTAGGCTAAACACTCTTCGTGGGATCGACTCGTACTCGCACTACTACATTTATTTTGAAGGGTATTGGTTTTATTTTTGAGTACCTACGACAACACATCACTTACTATATACTTATATCGAACCTCGGACCATACCCAGGCGTTGTGGGATTGCTTACCCGGCTACGCGACTCATCCTCGCATTCCAGGCGAAGGCATCTTGACCCACGATAGACCCAGCGGGCCTCACAATCTACTCCACCTTGGGGGCCCAGCGTCCTCGCTGGCACAATTTTCGGCTGGGAACCGGCTCTGATACCATACTGTAACGCCCCGGCCCTCCACTGGGCCCCGGCCCTGGCCCGCGAGCTCCCGGTCCGACCAGGATCCGCCCAGCGGCGCCGCGCCCCGACATAATACTGTCCGCTTTTGACTCACCGTCGAAAAGAGGGCTACCCCTCCTAACTTCCCGGGAGGTCACCCATCGCTCCAACGCCGAGCACGCTTAACGTTGGAGTTTTCTGACAGATCACTGCCATCACGGCTTTAAAACGCGTTGTGTCTATTAAGTACTTACTTTATACTTATATCGAACCCCGGACCATACGGATGTGAGGACCCGTCCCTCTACTCCTGGGTCTACCGGTTGGGTCGGGCCCGTGGCTCGTTGGTTTGCTTCGCATCGAGCGCGCGATCCGGTGGATCGTATTGTTTCTTGAACCACAAGGGCAATTTGGTAAATTGCGCCTTGTTGTTTTGTTTCACACCCGCGTGTGCACACACTGACCTTGTTTGTGTCAGTGCTTGATTAGAATGGCTAGGTGGACCCGAGATCGGAAGATCCCAGCTCGGGCGCGCGGAAGCTTGCCTTTGGGCAGCTGACGACCCTTGAACGATCGATCGCTCCTTGGAGCGATCGATCGGACTCATGAGCGAGTCGGTGGGTTTTGACCCGTTCGGATCGATCCGACTTGGTGTGGGATCGATCCGGGGCGCGAGCGATCGATCGCGCCTTGGAGCGATCGATCGGACTCGCGTCGGTGGCTTTTTCTGCTTCGCGAGGACGGCCGCCGTTGGCCGTCGCTCTCTCCTGTCAAAAGGGGAGGACTTTCCCTCCCCTCCTTCACCTTTCTCCCCTCTTTCCCGGCTGTCCCCTCCCCCTTTTCCTCCTTTTCTCCTTCTCCTTCTTCCTTCTTCTTCTTCCTTGCTGCTTTCTTCTCTCCCGACGGTTCTCTTCCCTTGTTTTTCCGGCAGCCACCTTCCCCTCTTCCGTTCTCCCTCCTCCAACCATCATTTTGGGTGTTCTAAGGCTCGTTGGATCCATGGCAACGAGAGGAAAGCTCCTGGTGTGGTTTGGAGGCTTGTTGGTGATTGGTTGCGAGGGATCAGCCGAGGAAAGCGTTCTTCGGTAGGTTCTTCTACCTACTGTGTTCTTTAATGGGTTTCTTTAGATCTAGCCGTTGGATCTTGTTGATCTTTGTCTTGTTGGATTCCTCATGCCTAGTAGAATTTCTGATATGGGTTTTATGATCTTTGGTAGAGATCTTAGTCCGATTTATGCATGATTAAGCTCGGATTTTCTATTTTCTGCTGTTCTTGAAGAACAACCGGCTTGCGGCATGTTTTCCGGCCGGTACGTACATGAACTTGGGTTGGGATGAGCATAAGAGTTGTAGATCTTTGACTCTACTCTCTAACCCAACTGATTTCATAATTTTCCAACTTTCCTACGATTTTTTATGAATTGTTTATTGGAGGGCTGCGTTGCAACAATTAATTGGTAAGTTAGTTTGATTAGCGGTTTTGATTAGTGTTTTCCTGTTAATCCAACCGTTGGATGATTATGAATTTTGGATATGTTGATTCTGATATATACACCTACAGATGGCTAAGTTGGATCTTGAATCCAACGTCGTTTGGATGTCGGATCGACGGGATCAATTAGCCCCTAAGTAGAGGCTTTGAGTGTTTTGAATATAATATTATATTTTGGAATATAATATTATATTATTTACTGTTCATCAGCGGTTTTTGGGATTGCTTCCCGTTGCAGGAGTTCGCGATTAACAGTCGTGGTACCGTCGTAATGCCGGGACCCGCTGCGGATCGGCTGGCAGCGGTTGGTAGTACCGCTGCAGCTATCCGGTTGACTTATATGATGTTTGTCATACTGTTGGATGCTTTACTTCTTATCTATGTATGTTCATAGCATGCATTTCCCTGTTGTGCATTGGTTAAGGCTTGGGTGATCTGTGGGTCGTCGTCCCGACGCTGGAAGCTCGGACTTAGCCCTAGGATCGGGGTTGGGTAGTTTGGACCCAGTTCGAATTGTGGTGTCCAGTCGATTCGATGATAGGCTTAGATGACTGGTAAACTTGTTGCTTGATGATTGTAGAGGTCGTGTCGGCCTCGAGTAGGATGCTGAGGTGTAGCCGGTGTTCCACTGTGTTGACTCTTGAGTGGTGGAGAGGCCCCCTCAGCGGTGCCATTTCCCGCCTGCAGTGTCGGGTCCCTCCATGTGAGTCAGCAGTGTTTGTTGAGCTTACTGAGTACTGCTCCTGGGCACCAGGGACACGCGGTGGGGTTATGGGACCCCTGTATACACCCAGGTCATACTTGAGGGCGACACTATTGCGTTTCCCTCTTCCTTCTGTGTGTCGTAGTGTAGAACCCTACTGAACTTAGTGCTCACACCTACCCGGACAGCGTTTTGCAGGTGCATGCGTCAGTTCTTCTTCTGTGGCCCCTTTCGGGCAGTTGGTCGGCGGTGCGGCGGCGCCTGGTGGACTTTGAGAGGTGGCGATTTTTACTGCTTTTATACCTTTTGTTAGTTAGTCTCCTACGGGAGTAATGTTGTATTTGGATCTTCCCCTCTCCGAGGATATGTATATTAAACACTTTGGGTTTTGAATATGTGGTTTGAGGTTCTGCTAATTAATTGTTGTTTTAAATTGAGGGTGCTTTTGGTGAATTGCTTGGGAGACCAATAGATTAGAGGGAACCCTCGCCGTCTTTTTCCGCGTTTTGTAGGTTCCGGTTCGCGTCGCCCGCCCCGGTTGGGCTTTCGCGGGTCAGGGCACAACAGCTTGGTATCAGAGCATAGGTTGTAGATCCCAGGGTTTAGGATCAGGATTCAGTTGAGATTGAGCGTGGAGTGGGTTAGTTCTATGTCTAGAACATCCGTGCATGCTCTTCTGTGATGTGTTGTTCTTTTCGCTTCCTGTTTGTACTGGGTGTTTTGCTGTTTCTGACAAGTGGATACTTGTTGTTTCTGGTGAGTGTGCAGATGCCGAGGAGTCGGGTACGTCGTTCCGTTGTGAGTCGTGGCCGGTCGCGTGTGCAGCGCACCGCCCGACAGGCTCCAGTAGCCGCGGCAGCTTTACCCCGAGACTCTGCACCAGCACCAGAGACGAGTGTTGAGTTCGCGGTGGGGGAAAACGCCTCTCTTTTCGCCGAGAGGGTTCTTCCGCCACTTAGCGAACGCGCTGTGACGGCAGCGGTGATCACCTTCCAGGAGCTGAACCCGCCCAGGTTCAGTGGTGCTGAGGGTGATCCGGCAGTAGCGGACGACTGGCTGAGAGTAGTCAGTCGTGTCCTTGACGCCTTGTTCGTCCAGGATGACCAGGTTCAGGTCAGACTGGCGGCGTTCCAGCTCGACGGGGACACTTTGGACTGGTGAAGTACTGTCCAAAGCCGGCAGAGACTTCTGACTGTTCAGAGCTGGCAGAAGAGCTATGCAGATCAGAGGCGACGACCGCTTGAGTTCGCAGTTGGCGACAGTGTGTTCCTGCGGGCAGCACCGTACAGAGGTTCTGTCAGGTTTGGCAGCGAGGGCAAGTTGGCCCCGAGGTTCGTCGGACCGTTTGAGATCGTGGAGAGGGTCGGGGAGGTAGCCTACCGCTTGGACCTTCCTCAGCATATGTCTGCTGTACACCCGACTTTTCACGTGTCGATGCTGAGGAAGTATCGTCCCGACCCATCGCATGTCGTCAGAGTGGACGACATCGAGCTTGAGTCAGACGCGACGTTTGTGGAGCAGCCTGTTCGAGTACTTGACCGGAGGGATCAGGTCTTGCGGGGCAAGACGATTCCCTTGGTCAAGGTATTGTGGAGGCACAGAGGCGTCGAGGAGATGACCTGGGAGCACGAGGCGCGCATGCGGCAGGAGTATATGCACTTGTTCCCTTCTCGAGGTAACTTTTATCCTGTCTTCTAGTGTAGCTGTTTCTTTGCTTCCGAGCACTACCCTTATCGAATCTCGGGACGAGATTTCCTTTAAGGGTATTAGGATGTGAGGACCCGTCCCTCTACTCCTGTGGCTTGTCGTAGGCCACAAGGGCAATTTGGTAAATTGTGCCTTGTTGGCTTATTTCACACCCGCGTGTGCACACACTGACCGTGTTTGTGGTAGTGTTTGGTTAGAACGGTTAGTGGGGCCCGGGATCGAAAGATCCGGACTTAGGCTTGAGTTCTTGCCTAAGTTTAGCTTTCAGCACAAAAAGGATCGATCCTCTCTAGCTAAGAGATCGATCCTCTTGTGCCCGGAAGCCAGTGTGATCGCCATGAAGGATCGATCCTTGCCTAGGGAAGGATCGATGATTCATAAGTCGGTTCGTTTGCCTATAAAGCAAACAAAACTTTCTTCCTTGAATCCCTTTTGAAATCCTGAGATTTGAGCTCAGATCTTGTGATTTTTGAAGGCTTTTGAGGACGATTCAAGGCCTAGCTGCTTGGATCTAAGCTGCTCTTGCTCCGGTAGGGATTCCTACCTACATTTATTCCTGGTTTTTGGAGTTTTCGGTTTTGATTGTGTTCTTTTACTTATATCTCTCTATATATATGTTTGTTTCTCGTGTTTTCACCGGTTTTGGACTCATGGGATCTTGGTCTATCAGATCCCAGAGTTTCGTTAAGTTTGGATGTCTCCTCCAGCGGTATTTCTCGTCGAAAGTACACCGGAGAACCCATTAGGATCGATCCCTCTTGAAGGAAGGATCGATCTCCTGCTTGGAGGAGATCGATCCCGGTTCTTGGGTAGTATGGTTACCCTTCGTCGCGAAGGAGATCGATCTTTCTGGAAGGAAGGATCGATCTTCCTTGGTACAAAGCGAAGGGTGCCCTCTGTTTCGAGAAAGATCGATCTTCCTGGGAGGAAGGATCGATCTTCTTTGTCTCGACAGTGAGGGAAGCTCACTGTTATTTAAAAGATCGATCCTTTCATTGGGAAGGATAGATCCTTCAGTAGCAGAGAGAGTTTTTCATGGTTTTTGCCCGCGGGGCTTGGTATACCGGTTTTGCTTATCGCTTTATACCTTGTATATACGATTAAACATGTTAGCCCTATAATAGGGGTAGTGGTGAACCGGGGGAGTGATGACTCCCGGGATGTTTAGAATAAACGGGCGGGTAGCCCTACAGCTTTCCTTAGCCTTGCATGCCGGCGTGCGCCGAGGACTTTATCTGTGATATATGTAAGCTATTGGTTGCGGGGCTGCTTCCCGGTGCAGGTGTTGTGGTGGACTGCTGGCAGTTGGTGGTGGTACCACTGCAGCAGCTCCTTAGACCTTATTTACCTGTTCACCACCCCGGGCCAGCAGGGTGCCGTGCCCAGACCTTGTTTGTATATCATCACATATTGTTGTATGTCTATCTGTTTTGTCCTGCGCATGTTCATACATGCATTGTGTTGTACATTAGTTGCATCTGTGTAGGGCGTTGCCGATCCCGGGTTTTCGGGTAGCCCGGATCTAGCTCTAGGACCGTGGTGGGTAGCTTGGCCCGGGTCTCGATTTGTAGTATTCAGTCGTCTTCGATGATAAGGTTAGTTTGACCTGAATACGTGTTGTTTGAGGTTTAGAGGTCGTGTCGGCCTCAAGCCAGATGTTGTGGGTGCAACCGGTGTCGGTTTTTGTCCTTGGGGGCCTTCGGAGGGGTCCAGCCCAGGCAGTGTCTGTTCCTGCCCGCACTAGGTATATCCAGGATGGGCCCAGTCCCTTGGGGTGACCATGGTTGGGTATGCCTAGGGACACCGGCAGAGGGATTATGGGACCCTTGCTGCATACCCAAGTCTTGCTTGAGGGCGACACTGTTGTGTTCCCTCACTTGTGAGTGTCGTAGTGTAGTGTCCCTGTTGAGCTTAGTGCTCACTCCTACCCGGGCTGCGTTTTGCAGGTGCTGGCGCTAGCTCTTCTTCGGTCGCCCCTACCGGGCCGGTGTTTGGTGACGTGGCGGCGTCAGGCGGTGCTTGAGAGGTGGCGATCTTCCAGCTTTGTACCTTTTTGTTATAGATAGTCTCCTACGGGAGTGATAAATGTATAATTTTCCTGTTTGAGGTTTGTAATATTATATCAGTTCAGTCTTTGAGTTTGTAATTTTGTGTGATTACAGGATGATTATGTTTTGTTAGGGTAACCACTACGATTAGAGGGAAATCTCGCCAAAATTTCCGCAGTAGGTTAGGTTCCGCTTCGCGTCGCCCGGCCCGGTTGGGCCTACGCGGGACGGGGCGCGACAGGCAGGGCCTAGGGCAGTTCAGCCAGTATTCCCCTCGAGTTTAGGGCGCGTCGGCCAGTCGCAGCAGGCTCAGGGTGGAGTAGGACCGTGGCGTGGGGAGGCCCGTTCACGACGCCATCAGCCCTATCAGCACCAGCCAGAGGACGTCAGCGGAGTCAGTCCAGAGGCAGAGGAGGGGGCGAATGACGAGGATGATCCCGACCAGCAGTTCTCAGAGGATGAGCTGCAGGAGCAGTTAGTCGGTGGGCACGACGAGGACCAGCCCCTCTCGGAAGCAGAGGAGGAGTTCGCGAAGGATGATCCGGACGAGTGGTTTACGGAGGAGGAGCCTCAGCAGGAGGCGTTCGCAGGGTTTGGTCAGATCCAGCAGGCAGAGCAGAGACCTGTGACGTGCTTTGAGTGCGGGCAGCTGGGGCATTACCAGAGAGACTGCCCCTTGCGGAGAGCGTAGACCAGGCGAGACAGGATGCAGGCAGGCCCAGTGCCGGGTTCGTGCTATCAGTGTGGCCAGCTAGGTCACCTTCGTCGAGAGTGCACGACGCTGCGAGGCGGAGGCCGTGGCAGCGGCAGTGGAGGCCAGTAGAGGCGGCCGGGTAGGCTTCAGTATCAGCGTCACATCAGCAGGTACCCTTTACCGCTTTGTAGTATCCTGATAGGCGTTGTTTTCTTTTTCGAGCCCTACCCTTATCGAATCTCGGGACGAGATTTCCTTTAAGGGTATTAGGATGTGAGGACCCGTCCCTCTACTCCTGGGTCGACCGGCTAGGTCGGGCCCGTGGCTCGTTAGTTTGCTTCGTGTCGAGCGCGCGATCCGGTGGATCATATTGTTTCTTGGACCGCAAGGGCAATTTGGTAAATTGCCCCTTGTTGGTTTGTTTCACACCCGCGTGTGCACACACTGACTTTGTTTGTGTTAGTGCTTGATTAGAATGGCTAGGTGGACCCGGGATCGGAAGATCCCAGCTCGGGCCCGCGGAAGCTTGCCTTTGGGCAGCTGACGACCCTTGAGCGATCGATCGCTCCTTGGAGCGATCGATCGGACTCGTGAGCGAGTCGGTGGGTTTTGACCCGCTCGGATCGATCCGACTTGGTGTGGGATCGATCCGGGGTGCGAGCGATCGATCGCGCCTTGGAGCGATCGATCGGACTCTCGTCGGTGGCTTTTTCTGCTTCGCGAGGACGGTCGCCATTGGCCGTCGTTCTCTCCTGTCAGAAGGGGAGGACTTTCCCTCCCCTCCTTCACCTTTCTCCCCTCTTTCCCGGCTGTCCCCTCCCCCTTTTCCTCCTTTTCTCCTTCTCCTTCTTCCTTCTTCTTCTTCCTTGCTCTTTTCTTCTCTCCCGACGGTTCTCTTCCCTTGTTTTTCCGACAACCACCTTCCCCTCTTCCGTTCTCCCTCCTCCGACCATCATTTTGGATGTTCTAAGGCTCGTTGGATCCGTGGCAACGAGATGAAGGCTCCTTGTGTGTTTTGGAGGCTTGTTGGTGACTGGTTGTGAGGGATCAGCCGAGGAAAGCGTTCTTCGGTAGGTTCTTCTACCTACTGTGTTCTTTAATGGGTTTCCTTAGATCTAGCCGTTGGATCTTGTTGATCTTTGTCTTGTTGGATTCCTCATGCCTAGTAGAATTTCTGATATGGGTTTTATGATCTTTGGTTGAGATCTTAGTCGGATTTATGCATGATTAAGCTCGGATTTTCTGGTTTCTGCTGTTCTTGAAGAACAGCCGGCTTGCGGCGTGTTTTTCGGCCGGTACGTACATGAACTTGGGTTGTGATGAACATAAGAGTTGTAGATCTTTGAATCTACTCTCTAACCCAATTGATTTCATAATTTTTCTATTTTTCTACGATTTGTTATGAATTGTTTACTGGAGGGCTGCGTTGCAGCAATTAATTGGTAAGTTAGTTTGATTAACGGTTTTGATTAGTGTTTTCCCGTTAATCCAACCGTTGGATGATTATGAATTTTGGATATGTTGATCCTGATATATACACCTACTGATGGCTAAATTGGATCTTGAATCCGACGTCGTTTGGACATCGGATCGACGATTTCAATTAGCCCATAAGTAGAGGCCTTGAGTGTTTTGAATATAATATTATATTTCGGAATATAATATTATATTATTTACTGTTCATCAGCGGTTTTCGGGGTTGCTTCCCGTTGCAGGAGTTCGCGGTTGACGGTCGTGGTACCGTTGTAATGCCGGGACCCGCTGCAGATCGGCTGGCAGCGGTTGGTAGTACCGCTGCAGCGATCCGGTTGACTTATATGATGTTTGTCATACTGTTGCATGCTTTACTTCGTATCTGTGTATGTTCATAGCATGCATTTCCCTATTGTGCATTAGTTGCATTGATTAGGGTGTGGAAGCTCGGACTTAGCCCAAGGACCGAGGTTGGGTAGTTTGGACCCGGTTCGAATTGTGGTGTCCAGTCGATTCGATGATAGGCTTAGATGACTGGTACACTTGTTGTTTGATGATTGTAGAGGTCGTGTCGGCCTCAAGTAGGATACTGAGGTGTAGCCGGTGTTCCACTGTGTTGACTCTTGAGTGGTGGAGAGGCCCCCTCAGCGGTGCCATTTCTCGCCTGCAGTGTCGGGTCCCTGCATGTGAGTCAGCAGTGTTTGTTGAGCTTACTGAGTGCTGCTCCTGGGCACCAGGGACACGCGGTGGGGTTATGGGACCCCTGTATACACCCAGGTCTTACTTGAGGGCGACATTATTGTGTTTCCCTCTTCCTTCTATGTGTCGTAGTGTAGAACCTTACTGAACTTAGTGCTCACACCTACCCAGGCTATGTTTTGCAGGTGCAGGCGTCAGTTCTTCTTCTGTGGCCCCTACCGGGCAGTTGGTCGGCGGTGCGGCGGCGCCTGGTGGACTTTGAGAGGTGACGATCTTTACTGCTTTTATACCTTTTGTTAGTTAGTCTCCTACGGGAGTAATGTTGTATTTAGATCTTCCCCTCTCCGATGATATGTATATTAAACTTGGTTTTTGAAATATGTGGTTTGAGGTTCTGTAATTTATAGTTTTTAAATTAAGGATGTTTTGATGAATTGTTAGGGAGACCAATAAGTTAGAGGGAACCATCGCCAAATTTTCCGCGTTTCGTTAGGTTTCTGTTCGCGTCGCCCGGCCCGGTTGGGCTTTTGCGGGTCGGGGCGCGACATCTTTTGCCACCCCATCAACCTCAGGGGCCAAAGTCACGTGCCTTTCAACAATTGAACCGCCACAAAGGAATCAGATTCAACCATAATTTGTTGATAATCTTGAGCAAACGCCTCCTCCATAGCAGTAAGAATGGAAGCCAACTCACCTTACAACACGGAGCCAACTCCAACACAACGACCCAGTGCCCAGTCAATAGAATCCGACCCAAATCTTCAAACCACACCTACAACAGCCTCACTTGTTCGTTGATCAAAGGATGCGTTAATGATCGCTCACAAACGTCGTCGTTAAAACGTTGCAAACTCAATCAAATATTAAATTTATAATCATTATTATATCTAAACACTTCAACTATTCAGAGCCTCAATTATATCTAAACACTCTTGTGTGTGAATGGGGTTCCACATGCTTCAAAGCCTCAATTATATCTAAACACTTCAACTATTCAAGATCACAATTCTATCCAAGCACATATCTTCCACTTATCACATAGCAATATCTGTTTCTTTTCCTCTTTTTCTTTTCGTAGGAATTTCAACTATTTTACGCGAACACCACGCTGGTTAGGCACACTGCCCGGTTACTAAGTTGAAAATCCTCATTTTTTTCATTTTTTCAGGAAATTCAACCGTTTTACGCGAACACCACGCTGGCTAGGCACATTGCCCGGTTACTAAGTTGAAGATCCTTTTTTCTTTTTTCTTTTTTTTCCCGCATACTCAGATAATTGCATGTGTTCATGTATTTTCTGTATCATGACATAAAATTGTAAATCTATCCCAGTATCATGCTCAGAATCTAATATCAACCCCTTAACATGTGGAAGTGAACATGTGCATTAGGATATGTCAAGCTATCCTTAAATCATGGTAAAAGTGTTAAAGTATAGAAATAGTGTCATGCATAGCGAAATTTACTATCCCCTGTATAACATACAAATCTCAGAATAATTCATAACATAAATTTCTAAAACATGTATCTTTGTCAAATCATATCATAATCTCATTCTTTTGACATAATTCAAGGGATGTATAATATTTGGTTACCCTAAAAAAAATATGAGCATGAAATTTATAAATGCTACCCCCAACTTAAATGTAATTGTCCCCAATTACACTAAGTCATAAAAATAAATCAAGTATAAAGGGTAGAGATAACCATAATAAAGGCTTCAGAAATTGATTTCTCTCTCTTCCAATTTTACGTTTAGGCACCGCCATCCTTAAATGAATATTTCCTTCCTCACCATAACCTGTCACACAATTATATACCTTTCCAAAAAGATCAAATATAACAAATAAAAGTCCAAAAAGGTATTAAAATCATAGAAAATTTCGGCAAAGTCTCCTTTTTATTTTCATGATAAATTGATCTGTATAAACATTCACCACACAAAAATATAACATGTACAGATAAATAGTAAAAGAGATAATACATCAAAAATAATATTCTAGACGTCACAGATAAGGAAATAAAAGACCAAAATATCCAAGCAGGGCAACCATCAGTTATCATCCGCATAAAACATCATCACACATGGCGGCCGTCTGCGGCGAGATCAGAAATAAAATCGGCGAAAATAAGGAGAATTGAATACCGGAGGTTGCTCTAGGACGTCTAGAAGATCAAGGAATCCTCAACATGGTCTTGATCGAAGATCTGTATCCTCGGATCGAGAATATGAACTTTGTAACACCGGGATCGCGATCTGGAAGCAAACGGACGGCTAGAAGCTCACTGGCGATGGATCAACGGTGAAACCTCGTCGTCGGAGGACGGGACTGGTGGGGATAGAGTCATGGAAGATCAAGGAACGCACTAGTAGCATCTGATCGATGAAACAAGGTCTCAGTCGGTGGGTAAGAGCTCGCCGGCGGTAGGGGTCGTCGGAGATGAAATCCGGCGATCCATGCTCTAATTGAGGCTAGTAATGGTGGAGGAAGGTTCGTGGATGTGTGGGGAACTGTCTAATGGTGGAGGATGGATGAATTGAGCTTCCGGCCGGCGGATTGAAGGTGGTCGAATAGGTGGTTTCGTCGGAGGCTGAAGCCGATGATCCAGGCGGCAAGGTCGGGTTTTGATCGTGGCGGAAGATTCGTGGTGATCGGAGGAAGGTTCTAGAGGTATTGATGGGTGATGGGAGGCCGTGGATGGCGGTGAAGACGACGGCCACAGGGCTCACCGGCGTCGGAGGAGACAGATGATGGTGAAGAAGGTCGTGAGGACGTAGAGAAGAAGATGGCGAAGGTGTTGATGGTGGTTTAGAGGGACGGGGACGACCGGAGATGCTGCAATGGGCGGCGCTGGGTAACGGCTCGGGGACGAGCCGCTTGAAGCCAGGCGGAGCCGGGTCGATGATGTCCCGGCTCGCTAGAGAGCCGATCGTGAAGAGAGAGAAAATCTGGCGAAAAATAAGGAAAAATAGGAAAAAGGTGGGAAAAAATTCCAGGAAAATATGGGGAAAATCCTAAAAATCAGGGGGAAATCGTCAAAATTAAATAAAATTCTAAAAAGCTAAGAAAAAAAAATCCTAAACACTGAGTTGCCTCCCAGAAAGCGCGTAAGTTTACGTCTTTCGCTAGACGTTCCGGAAACAAGATTTAGGAGGGTGATGGTTCCATGTGAAGAAATACATGGCCCGGATCATGATGAAGGTATGCAGACATGCTTCATCAAAGAATAAAAAGGAGTCCTTAGCAAGCAAAATATGCATAGAACTGGAAATTTTGATACGATCTTTGAGGAAGGGACGATAGGAATTACCATGGTCTTCACTCACAACAAGGTTCTCCTCCTCACAAAGTTCAACTAATGGGGATAAAATTAAAGGTAGAATCTCAAACTGAGGCTCTAGACAAGGAATATTGCTAACACCCTCATCCTCATTATGTTTATCACTAATATGCACATCATCATCATTCAACTCATCATGTAGAAGTTCAACTTGAGGTTCCTGACAGGGGGTCTCACTAATATGCTCATCCTCATTTTGATCAGTGTAAATAGACATATTATCATCATGAACAACCGACAATTTAGCATAACAACCCTCATCATCACTATCATCAAAAAAACTTGCTTCATAAGAATGACCAAAATACATAAGGCCCGGAATGTATAACTGGATAGCATTCATCAACATCATCAACTGTATTATCCAAAGTTAGCAAAATAATATTTTCAGCAGCTGGTAAAACATTATCAATAGCATCATGAACTGGCAAAGTATCACAAGTATTATAGCATTTATCAACATCGTTAGAAACATAAGCATCACAAGCATTGCCATTACAAATAGAAGGAACATTATCATTCATATAATCATCATCGGAATCCACCTTACAAGCTAGTTGTCCGATTTGTATCTCTAAATTCTTAATTGATTGAGCATTAGAGTTAACATTAGTCCCTATCAAAGCAATTGTGCTCCTAAGCTCAGTCGTCATGCCATTCATGTTAGCAATGATGTTTGCATTCATGTTTTGAAGTGCACTCATGATTGTGCTCAAAGTTGGTTCAGAGGGTGTTTGTGGGGGAGGATATTGTTGTTCAAAACAAGGTTTAAAATTTTGAGCTGGTGTTTTCATGTTCCATGGTTGAATGTTAGGCGGTTGACAACCTTCGAATTGCCAATTAGGGTATGTATGGTTTCTAAAATTCGGATTATAAGTGTATGAATGTGAATTATATGACGGATTTGAGAAACCATATATGTCATTATTGTAAGCAGGCGTATATGTCGAAGGCGTGTGATAATCCCATGATGTATCACCAAGTGGCATATAATATTCGGCCATGTATGCAAGATCATATATTAGAACAAGAAAAAGAAAATAGAAGATTCAGAGGAAAGGACAAAACCCGAAAAACAATAATCGAAACGAAAAGTTTTTGAAGTAAGAATACTTACCTGACTGCGCAGTTCCGATCGGTCGGTTTGGGGTCCGACCGATCGCTCCAGGCCGTGGGTGAGATGCTTCCTTCAAGAAAAATTCGTTCCAATGCTGATAAATTTTTAGAAAATTGTCAGAAAATTCCTAAAAAGTGTAAAATAAAGAAAGGGAAAAATAAGAAAGGTAAAAACCTAACTAAGCAAAGAAAATGAGTTAAGAGAAAATCAATTAGTTAACCGTCGAATTCCCCGGCAACAGCGCCAAAAATTGATCGTTCACAAACGTCAACGTTAAAACGTTGCAAACTCAATCAAATATTAAATTTATAATCCTTATTCAATCACTACACTACTAGGTAGAATAGCGGTGAAGTCGGGAGTCGATCCACAGGGAAAATGTTGGAAACTGAAATCAATTCTCGAAACCCTAAAACTAAGGAAAAGAATCAAAGATAGAATAGATTAAACTAACGAAGAAAAGAAATAAAAGGTTGATCAATTTGAATCAATGGAGTAGTTACTTAGGAATTACTCAATCCACCCTAGTTTCATTATTAGTCTTCTCTAGTTATCATATTGTTCCCTTCTCTCAACATTATGGATCATATGACTACAAGCTCACATGAATCCCTAAAAAAAAGTTAATGTTCCCAACGGCATAACCTATCTTTGCTTAGCATAGATTGTCTTTGGTCTTACAATTACATTAAATTATACTACTCCTAATGACCGTGGCACAACCTATCTTCGCGTAGCATAGCTTATCTCAAAGGCAAACCAATAACTTCATAAAAACCATCTCATAAATCTCTACAATCAATCACAGAAATCATGTAGGACTGAAAATACGTCAAGGAACTCTGTTTCCTCAACTCTATTAACAATAAAACCATATTCATGAGATCATGCATCGAGAAGTTCACAAGAATCCAACTAAAGAAAAACCAAAACTACACTAGGGTTTCATGAATAATCCTAAGTATAATAATTAGCAACTCATCTTTTGGATGAAAGCCATCGGGTTGGAATAGGAAGATGTCACCATCCACATCCTCTCCGTCTTCTTCTTCCTCCTCCAAAGATTGTCAAAAAGATGAGAAATTCGGCTGAAAAAGGCCTTTTAAATAGAGAAACCCTAAACTTGGACTTAAGAGTCCTATCTAGACTTAAACTTTGACTTTCCTCTTTTCGTATTTCAACTCCTATTCAGGATTCCGACTTTAACTCAATTCTGGCGCTAATTGGCTTGGAATCTGAGAATGTCTTCAACAGGAAAGTTTTAGATCTTCAAGTCTTCTGTCATATTCCGAAGATTTTATAATATTTAGACTTATAGGGAATATTTGACGAATATTCTTCTGAACATCGATGGACCAGTTTCCAGCAGCTGTATATCTTCATAGTCTTCAAAACTGGTATTAATATGTATGGAATCTCGCCAAGTGTCCAACATAAAAGTTGTTCATCTCTGAGTCTTCTACCACGCCTCAAAGTTTCAGAATATTTAGACCTTTGTAAAATATTTGGCGAATATATTATTGACGGTCGACGAAGCAGTTTATTTAGTCCTTTTAGCCGAATTTCTTGCATTTCTTCTCAAAGCATGATTAAACCTGAAATCAACTAACAAGCTATCAAATACAACTACTCTAGGCATAACAAAGCTAAGTTAAGGGGTTGAATCATGAACATTTAGTGACTTATCAGTTAACCTGTAGCACAAAGGAACTCGTCGGTGTATGCTGTCTTATTAAGTCCCGTTTGCTATTTGTCAGAAATTCCCCAGCCTTGCAACGAAAGTTGCACGCTACTACCAAAACTATCTCTCCTCTTTCTCCGAAGATAATAGAATTCCTATCTTTCCATATCAAGAACATACCATATGCAAGGATATTCTTAATCTTCCTCAAGCTTCCTCTATTAGTAGGTCCCAGTAATCTCTCCATGGTAGTATCAGCATCCCATCGAGGACACTCCAAACCTTTATTGTCGAACGCCAACTGGTTGTCGGACCCGACACGAGCCATATGCCACACCTCAGTTGCTGGATAGCAATCCTTCCAAGCGTGATTAGCCAACGCCCTATCTAATCGCTCAAGAATCTTAGCTCTACCCTTTTGACAATTGGACCATGTAAACTAATGACTAATAAAGCCGTTATCCAACAGATCATTGGGGCCAATAAAATTCAGAAAATCCCTCTCCGATTGCTCGAACATGAAAGGGAGTCCTCTTGACTTTTCTTCGGCTGAAAGAATAGCATTAAATTCACATGCAATGAGATGGGGAAGGCCAACCATATTAAATCGGGAGAGATACTCTCATAATTCTCTTCTATCACCAACATTCCTCCCACCATAAACAACTGACATAGAAAACTGCCCAGCTATACTAGAAGTAACCACCCCATGTACAGCTCGATTAGAATGATGGGTCATGGTAACTCTTCCAACCTCAGTCTTCCAAACTACCATAATACCACCACAACGACCAACAAAAGGAATCACGTAGCAACACCAATGATGTGAGGACCTATCCCTTTACTCCTGGGCCGACCGGCTGGGTCGGGCCCGTGGCTCGTTTGTTTGTTTCACGTCGAGCGTGCGATCCGGTGGATCACATTGTTTCTTGGATCGCAAGGGCAATTTGGTAAATTGTGCCTTGTTAGTTTGTTTCACACTCGCATGTGCACACACTGACCTTGTCTGTGTTAGTGTTTGATTAGAAAGGTTAGGTGGACCCGTGATCGAAAGATCCGGACTTGGGCTTGAGTTTTTGCCCAAGTCTAGCTTTTTGCACCTAAGGGATCGATATCTCTTTTCGAGAAGATCGATCTTTTGGTGCCAGAAAGTCAACCCGATTTGTCATGGAAGATCATCTCTTGAGTCGGTTCGTTCGTCTATAAAACGAACGAAACCCCTTTTCTTTGATTCTTTTGGCAAATCCGCGTTTTGAGTTGTGTTCTTACTGGATTTGATTTCATTTGAGGACGATCTAAGGCCTAGTAGCTGGGATTGAAGCAGCTATTGCCTAGGTAGGGATTCCTACCTACTTGTTTTTTCGGATTTGAGAGTTTGGGTTTGATTGAAGCTTGTTTTGCTTAGATCTGTTAAAATACAAGTTTGTTTTCAATGAAACCTTCGGTTTTGGACTCGTGGTTCTTCATACTACCATATCCCAGAGTTTTGTGGGATTTGGTGGAGTTTTCCGGTGGTATTTCTCGCCGGCGGTTCGTCGGTGAACCCATTCGGATCGATCCCTCTTGAGGAGAGATCGATCTTTAGTGGGGCGTTATACCCAGTCCGAGCGAGATCGATCCTTCTGTTGGAGAAGATCGATCCTTGCTTAGCTGGTATGGCGGGCTCCATGTCATGAAGGAGATCAATCCTTCTGGTAGAGAAGATCGATCCCTTCCGGTTGACAGGGGTGAGTTTTCTCCCAAGTACTAAAAAGATCGATATTCTCTGGGAGAGAGATCGATCTCTTAGTGGCTGAGGGGTGTTTTTAATGGGTTTGCCCGCGGGGCTTCACATGTATGGTTTTTCTTTACAATCTTATAAACTTGTACATACTCTTAAGCATACTAGCCCCATATTAGGGGCAGTGGTGAACTAGGAGAGTGATGTCTCCTGGGATGTTTAGAATAAGTGAGCGAGTAGCCCTATTGCTTTCCATAGCCTTGCATGCCGGCGTGAGCCGATGGCTTTTACTTGCGTGGTTTGTCTCTGTTGTTTGCGGGGCTGCTTCCCGATGCAGGTTGCTGGTGAATTGGCTGCCAGTTGGTAGTGTACCACTGCAGCAGTTCCAAACCCTTAATATCATGTTCATCACCCCGGGGCGGCAGTGTGCCGAGTGCAGACCGTGTTATGCTATCATCTCATACTGTTGCATGATTTAACTGCTTATATGTGTATGTTCATCGCATGCATCTCTGTTGTGCATTAGTTGCATGGTTAGGGCGTTGGTGATCTGTGGGTCGCCTTCCCTAGGCTGGAAGCTCGGATTTAGTCCTAGGACTAGGGTTGGGTAGTTTGGACCCGGTTTGAATTGTGGTGTCCAGTCAAACTTGATGATAAGCCTAGATGACTGGTGCACCTGTTGCTTAATGATTGTAGAGGTCGTGTCGGCCTCGAGTCGTATTCTGAGGTGTAGTCGGTGTTCCACTGTGACAACTCTTGAGTAGAGGAGTTGCCTACTCAGCGCTGTCATTTCCCACCTGCAGTGGCGTTCCCTACTTATGAGTCTACAGTGTTCGTTCCTGCTTACTGAGTGTGACCCAACATGTGACCAGTTCTTCTGGAAGACCATGATCGTGGGCCTCAGGGACACGCGGTGGGGTTATGGGACCCCTGTATACATCCAGGTCTTACTTGAGGGCGACACTGTTGTGTTTCCCTCTTCCTTCTGTGTGTCGTAGTGTAGTTTTCCTGATGAGCTTAGTTGCTCACTCCTACCCCGGCTGCGTTTTGCAGGTGAATGCGTTAGCCCCTCTTTGGTGGCCCCTACCGGGCAGTTGGTCGGCGGTGCGGCAGCGCCAGGGGGAGTTTGAGAGGTGGTGATCTTTTACTGCTTTTGAACCCTATGTTAGTTAGTCTCATACGGGAGTGTTTAAATGTTGTATTTGAATTTTTCCCTCTCCGAGGATATGTATATGTTCTTTTGGGTTTTGTAATATGAGGTTCGAGGCTTGTAATCTATTGTTGTCTTTTAATTGGGGGGTGTTTGATGAATTGCTAGGGAGACCAATAGGTTAGAGGGAACCCTCGCCAAATTTTCCGTGTTTTGTTAGGTTTCGATTCGCGTCGCCCGGCCTGGTTGGGCTTTCGTGGGTCGGGGCACGACAAATGAGCTCCAAGCTTCGTACGAATCCAATCAATTATATTCTCACCCACCAAGACATCCACCAAGAAAATAAAATTTGGCCTAAGTTCCTCACCCAGTCTCTGGCAAATCCGAACAGAGTGTTCTGGACATGCCTCCCGCACATTCCAGAAGATGGATTTCATAAAGACACCTGGGGAGGAACCAGTTGCTCGACTGGGGAATTGCGGCATCTCCGCCTCTTCTGTGGAATAGAAGCTCATCATCACCTTCCATGCCTTAATGATAAAATCATCCTCATCAATACTACTAGCATCATTCTCCTTTTCACTAAGGATCTCATGATAGCATAATGGATCGTAGATAGAGTCTCACACGTGAGTGCCTCCTCCATCCTTTGAACGACATCATCATGCAGAGCATCAATCTCCCCCTCCTCCAATCTAATGGCATGTTTGGCAGCCGGCTGCTAACGGGGGTGGGAGGCCAACGAGGCCTCATTGGCCAACGACATGGTATACCCTGTTGTTGGCCAACGAAGGTGGAGAGGGGATTTTGAGGTGGGCCCGGGGTTACCAACGAAGGTGGAGGCTAACGAAGGTAAGCTAACGACGTCGCCAAACAGGGTGTAACATTAGTCAAGAGCTAGTAAGGAAAACTTCCCTAGTACAACAATTAGCTTCCACAGGATGTACATTATCAAAGCCCGGAGGCCCACAGCTTAAAAGCCCATCAGTGCTTAAAGGCTTAGCTTGCGTGCTATTATTTGTAATTGAGCTAGCGTGCTTTTGAGGAGGCTCAGTACCGCGCTGCCCCGCAAACCCAGATGCTCCAACTGTCCCCTCTCTAGAACCCTATGCTACAACCTTCCTTCTTAATGGTGAGACCTCCTTACTTTTTCCAAAATCATCAAAAAGGAAACCCCTCTCCCTGCCATCCCTCTGCCACCCTTCTCTTTTCAACAGAGATCTCCCCTCGATATGCCTGCAATCAACGACGCCGTCCACGTGGGTTCACCTCACCGGCCGGTTGCGAGGTCATTCCAATCGCCTTCCTATGTCTTGTACCCTTCTCTTCGGCGTCCGCTTTTCACCATGTAGCCTAAGTGTAAATTTTCGAGCTTTTATGTAAACTTTAGGAGTTTTCTCGTAAATAGAGGTTTTGCGCGGGGTTTCTGCAAAACTCCCCTCCTACCCCCACCTCTCTTCTTCTCCCCGATATTTCCCTTTTTTCATTCTCACCACACGACCGGATCTGAGAGAGAGAAGGGGGATCGCCGGCGCCGGAGAGAGGAAGAGAGGGAGGAAGAAAGCTGAAGAGAAGAAGAGAGGGAGGAATCGAGAGAAAGAGGAAGGGGAGGTGGAACTCGCCTGGAAAAGTGAAGATCCAGTGGGTTTTCCGCCGGATTTCTTCCCGATCTCGACTAAGGTGAGCTTCTAACCCTTTCCCCCCTTCGATTTCTTGTTTTTCGTGGGTTTTCCGGAGCGTTTGGATGAGGGTTGGTGGTTTTGGCGGTTTTCCGGCGACGGGTTGCCGGAGACGATGCCGCGGACGGCATTGGGGGCTTCCCCCGGCGACTGCTGCGCCGGAGGGAAAACCCCAGCGGTCCAAGGCATCTCTCCGACCTCTGTCCCTGGTGTTTTCCAAGTCGGAAAACCCCTGTTCCTCCTTGCCGCCATGGTTTCCGGCGAGGTTTCGGCCGGCCTTTCTCTGGCCGTGGCCGCCGACCTCCCTCTGACCTTGCGCTTGGGACAGCGAGCCGGCTTCCCTCTTCTCCCCGCGGTGTCTGTCCGATGCTTTGGCCCCTTGCTGGCAGAGGTCTGACGGAGCTCCGGCGATCTTCTTGGGGAGGAAGGTGACGCTGCGCGCTGTGCGCGGTGCACGTTAGCGCGTCTTCGGCCTGGTGCACTGGTCAGTGCCCTGTGCACGCAGTGCATGTTAGCTGTTTGCTAACGTGCCACCAAAGCCTCCCGACGCCTGCTTTCGCTGGTTTTCGCGTCGTTTCGGTCGACTTTCGAGCTCTATCTGTACCTAGTAGTTTCAATTTCGTTTTGGGGTTCTAACGGATAGTAATCTTGATTCTTGTGCTTTAGGCGATTGATTGAGTGACCGTTAGGTATCGGAGCGTGACGTGGATTCCCGGACTTAGAGATTACGCTTCGTTTGCTTTCTTGAGGTAGGAGTTACCTCCTACTATGAATGTGTGCTATGTTTATGTGTGATGCGTGGTTGTGTTGATGCTATGTATGTATTTTAATAAGCTTGTGTGCGATGTTTTGAGAATTATTGTAGTATTATATTATGATGTTGTGCGGCTTGTGCATACATGCTAGAAATGTCAGGTTTGTCTTAGGACAGAGATTGTGGTTGGGTCTAGTCAGGTTTTGTAGCTAGACTGGTCGGAGTCTAGAGCTGTATCGATGACTTGACGGATGGATTGAATCATCATATGTCAATTGAGGATTTGATCTGATTTGATGATCTGATTTGAGAATGTATTATTGAGGATGTGTTGCCTATACTAGTATACTGAGGCCTGTATAGAGTCTAAGGGGTCTGGGTGAGCGTTGGCGGCCGGACGTGGTGTTGTGCATGTAAGACTTGTCGGTTCAGGATCCACGAGCTAACCACTCGTACCAAAACTCCGGAGTGATAGTAGGGGGCTCATATTGCCTTTACCATAGAGCCGCGGTCGACCCGACGAATCGACCGCCAGCACCACTGGCAGCGCAGACACGTTGCCCGGGTCGGGCCTACAACCCACCCCGCCCTGGGCCTCTACATCCCACACGACAGCGCCGAACACAGGGGCTGCTGCTTGGACCTACAGCCTGGCCCACAACCATGCCCTGGGCCTCTACATCCCACTCGGCAGGCCCGCAATCAAGGCCTGCAGCGCCCACGGCCAACAAGACTGTCCAGACTAGCCATGCCAAACTAGGATTAGTATAGTAGGATAGGTTTGGTGTACACCGGTGTCCTAAGTGTCGTCAGTGACTCCTACTGAGCTTTCGAGCTCATTTTTGAGTTTTATATTTTTATTGCAGAAGGACATATCTGCAGAGTAGAGTCCAGTGCATCCTGCGGAGACGAGAGACCGTGACGAAGCATTAATTTATTTTTGATTCATTTGAGAATGAGTTTCGTAGCAGGTTGTGAGATGAGGGTTGTATCTTTATTTACATTGCACCTGGACTCTCGGATTATTTATGTTAATGCTTATATTATGCCGGACTTTGGAATTTGTATAAAATGGATCTCTTGTGGTTTGGTCATTGTGTATATTCACAATTTAAACATGTCTCTAGAATTATTATTTCTGTTGTCAATATTGGATGAAATGTCATATATGTGTGGTTTGTATCTATTGACATGTTGTAATTGTGAATTCACGCGCCCGTGTCCAAGGGTCACGCCGAAATTTCTAATTTTCATTTACTTGGGATTTATTTGGAGGTTAATTTGGGGCGGGGCGTGACACACCGCATCAATTAAGAAATCATAGAATGGCAAGAAAAGAAATCAAGAACGATTACTATGGTTCTCAAGTCAATTCCTCGGAGGATTTGGCAGGAAAAAGAGAAACCGGCGATGCTACTAACCATAGAAAGCGATCAAGATCCCAAACCACGAAGGAGAGCCCGGTCAAGACCCGTTCTCCGGCCGAATGGACGTCGCCTCGCAGATGCAGTGGCAACTGTGACGGCTCAAACCTAAATGTACATTCTATACCGCATCTCACAATTTTGGATTTCAAATATGCTTTCTTGTAGTTTTCTATTGATATATCTTCTTCTTCCCATATTAACTAATTAGGATCTGATCAGGAATTTCTTTGTCAGGGACATAGCATTGGTTCGAACGGATTGCTCACTTGCTCTCCAAAATCTCCAAGAAAGAGGTTGTCCGATCAATTTTCTCAGAAACGGAAATGGGATCCGAGGGGCAAGTGCTCTTATCTCTTATAAGAGACCGCTCATGCTATTATCACTGTTCTTGATTTGGCCGTATTAGATGAATTATAGTTTGCTTCCATTATATCCACTCTTTTTTATTAGAGAAGACTCGCAGAATGATAGCCAGCTATTGCACTAATCTTTGCTTACAACTTCCATATAGTCATCTATTTTATGGACAATGCTTGTTATTGTATGAGTTCATTGCTGCAATGTGTATTTTTCTTTGGATACCCTTAATTATACAATTGTTTGCTCTGCAAGTTAGCTTCTACTTTTATTCTTGCATACAATCCCGTTATTAAACTGAGCCATATTTGTTTAACCATTATTCGCAGATTCAGCGCAGATGCTGGCTGCGAAGGAAGTGCTGCATGTAGCCACAGCTCCCAAAAATGTAGTATGTCGTGAGGGAGAGCAAAAAAGAATTTTAGAATTCTGCAAGTCATGTATCGAACAGGAAAAGGCAGGTAGTTTGTACGTATGTGGATGTCCTGGGACTGGTAAAACACTATCCATTGACAAAGTGAAAGAGATCCTGCTGTCATGGTCGAAAGAGGTGTCTTTCTTGCTCTTTTCTCTTGCTGCTTAGTTTACATAGACTTGCAGATTATTGCTTGCAATAAACATTCGATAATTTTGCTGCCAGTGATTCAGCTTTTCAAGCTGCACATGTGTTCTTTAACTTTTAATGTGGGGTCAAGTTTCGGGATTCGGGCATTAGAAGCTCCAAGCTCTTCTATTTGTATGCTTCATATTATTATAAGAGGAGGATTTTTTACTCTTAATGGAGCTATGGAGGATTGATTAAAAGCCCAAACTTAAACCTAATGTACGTGGAGGTTAGATCAATTATCAAGTACTTCGTGTAAGTGAGGTCATTTATCAACAAGTAAGAAGATGTGGAGGAAAGACATATCTTGTTTGCCAACGCAAGCGAAAAGTAAGAGGCGCTTTCTATTAAACACTATCAAGATAAGTCTCGGAAAAATTTCCGTGACAAAAATGGACGAGGTTTTTGGAGTCGGTCCATGGCTACATCTTTAGGCATGCAGGAAAAGGATTTGAGGGAGAACTACTCTGCTTTTGTTCCTTAGGGTCAGAATCAAGGAGGTGAAGAAACAGGCTACCAACCTGCCACATATAGAATTTGCTAAAAGAACTGTATAAAATGTGTCAGACTTATTCTGTGCGCTTTTTTTCTTCTAAAAAAAAATAAAATTCTGTGTTCTTTCTTTAGTTCTAAAATGGAAGAGGAGTTGAGAATTTTCGCCCTCTTTTTATGTGCACTATTTGCTTGTTTCACGCCATTTATCTCTTCACATATTGTTCTCTTGCTGCTTTGATCTTACTGCCAGGAGGGATTTCAGTTACCAGATATGTTATCCATCAACTGTGCATCACTTACAGACACATCTCAAATTTTCAGCAAGGTTCTACAAAGTACTGAAAGATTTTGTTTTCGAAGTTCAACCTACATCATTGTATGCTAACTGCTAACATCTGACTTAGGTGCTTGAAAAATTCAATCCATGTTTGAAGATGCATACTGGCTGCTCACCTCTTCAACACCTCCAGAAGCTATGTTCTCAAAGAAGAGCACTGTTGTCCATGAAGATGGTGTAAGGATAAAGCAATTACTATCTAATCCAACAATCTATATTTTCTTTTTGCGGTTTTTAATACATGAATAGACAATTGCTTCTGTACATCAGTGCAGACCCTAATCGTTAGGATCATGAGAAGGTTTTCTTTAGTGTTTGTCAAATCTTTTTTCTTTTTCTTTTTGTAGTTTTTTGTAACTCTGTGATACTTATCGTTATTGACAGTATTTCACATTACAGGCTAATAGTTGCCGATGAGATGGACTACTTATTAACCAGAGATCGTGCAGTGCTTCATGATCTCTTCATGCTTACAACTTTTCCACTTTCCCGGTTCATACTCATAGGTATTGTTGCTTAATACCAATATCAAAACTCATCTATAGTGATTAATTTTGTTTTTTCTTGAGTAATTGGGTCCAAATTGTTTGCTTTGATGTCCTTGATTTAGGAGTAGCAAACGCGATTGACCTAGCGGACCGATTCCTTCCGAGACTTGAGGCATTGAATTGTGAGTGTGCTTTTTTTTTATCTCACTTTTATTTGAAGATATTCAATTACAGTTAACTCATGTTAAGTTTTCTATATGGTTGAAATAACCCTTGTCAGCCAATATTTCACATGATGATTATATCTTGGAGAACCATGTAATTCAATGATGGCTTCATCCTGATTTCAACAAAAGCAATCATTGTATCGCCTTTGTAGAAAAGACTGACTTTGCTTGGTGGTTTCTTTTTGTGCTTCTTACAGGCAAACCCTCGGTCATAACGTTCCATGCTTACACTAAAGATCAGATACTTAAGATTATTCAGCAGAGGCTTCTGGTAATTCTTTAATGCTGGTATTTTTGTCCATTAACCACTGAGAGTCTTCTATCTTATGTGAAGGCAATACTTTTCACACTAATGAACTTGCTTTGGTTTTTTTTGCTCTCATTGATTTCTAGGTTCTTGGATATGATGTTTTCGAACCTCTAGCCCTTGAATTTTGTGCCAGAGTAAGTTGTGCTTTTTAACTTTAAAGATCGCCATTTGTATCCTATCATGGAAGTGGAAATCAATGATTCTACATGAATATCTCTTTATTTACTTTTGAAATCACAAGTATAATATTGTTTCCTTCATGCTTTAAATCATGTTGGATTGAATTACAATATTTTGAGTAGGCAAACTGCACAGAATGGTCCTAATTTATAACTGTATCAAGTGCTATTAGTGGCATTAATCCATCCGTATCATGTCTACTATTTAGCTGTAATATGTGCTCAGTGTCTGTAACATGCATGTAAAACTTACACATAAAATTGTGTTTGTACATATTGTCCTTTGGGTAAATGGCATCTTAAACTTATTAATCTGGGACATGCTTTAAGAGTGTCTAAATGTGAACCAGAAAGTTGCTGCTGCTTCTGGGGATATGAGAAGAGCATTGGATGTCTGCAGGTAATCTGCTAAGCCTCCATTTTAGAGATATTTATTTGCTCTCTTTCTTTAAATGTATTGTTCAGATCTAAGGCATCAAGTGTAGAAAATCAATAGCAATCGCTATTTTTGACCATTTTCTTGCTTTAGTAATATGCTGGTCTATGCATATAGAAGATTAGAACCATATCTTATGTGTGTGTATTTGTAAGAAATGAAGTGGATATACTATGCTTTAGCTCAATCTTTGTTCATGAGCTTCTTGGGCATATAAGATTCATTTGTTAGTTTAATAGACCTTACATGCAATCATTTATTTGGAAGTTTGGAGAAAAAAAAAACATTGCTTTTTTTGGCTAACAACATGGTTTAGTTCATATTGGTGGTGGTAAAGTGTATCTGTCAATGGATAACTGATTTTTACCGAGTACATGAAACAAAATGCAAATTCCAGACATTTGACAAGAGCAAGTTAGTACTTTGTATAGTATGATCTTCTAGCGACAGAGTGCCACAACTAATCACTGACAACATTCAGTCATTTCCGACGTAATGTATAAGCTGCAACAGTATTACTTCTTATCATTGACATGTACATCTGGAATATCTGAAAGCTTTCATTTTAGCTCAAGGATGTTGATTTTTCAGAAGCATAGCTGTTCTTACCTAATTCATCTTAGGATTCTTTGCTATTCCTGCAGCTCCTTTTACGTCAACTGCATCGCATGTTACCCATTTTTTGTTTTATTTCAGAAGAGCAATTGAGGTGCTGGAGACAGAGCTAAGGGGTGTTCAAAGAAAGGATGAAGTTCAGATTGTAAGATTTACAAATCTTTATACAGCATTCTAAACTCAGGCTTATGTGAGAACAGATATTTGGAAAAGCAACTGCTTTATCATTCATTTCCATATAGATTAAGATTTTCTGAAGCTCCTATTGACATTTAATGTATATCATATTTACAAATTTGCACTACAATTGTATGGGCTTTAATGATATATTATATCTTTGATCAACACCTCTTCGCTTGAAATTTGATGTATAGCAGGGAGCTTATATAACCATCTAGATGTCAAGTACTTGGGTAAGGATTGAGCTAATATTTTGACAAACAGCTACAGAACTGTAGGAACATTAGCTCTTCTTTGATTGAAAAATTTACTGGATCCAGGAGTTATTTGGTAGATGGTGATTCTATATTTAGCCATTCTGCCAGTTCTTTAGAAGTTCTGGCATGAATAAAAAGCATTAGAATAACACACATAAGAAAGCACTCGGTAAGCCTGCACCATGGAAGACAAGTTACAATGTCAAACATATGTCATTTCCTTACAATGTCATTTAGCGGATACTTTACTATTGTTGGTAGTAACTCATTGCCATCTTGGGATGCTTATGGGACGTTAACTCAGACTATGTTGCAGGTAAGGTTTGATCATGTCGACATTGCTTTGTCAAAAGCCTTCAAGAATGCTGTAGTGGATACTATACAATCCCTTCCACAGCATCAACAGGTAAAACATGGTAATGCTTATGGAGATGAGCATAAATTAAATAATGTTAATTAGTGGCAATTTTTAAGGATACTTATAAGAGCTTTTATCTTTTTCGAAGCATCTTTCACTTTTCTTCCTATTGATTGCATGTTCTAAAATTTTGGTTATCAAAATACCCTAGATAGGATGTGATTTTTTTGGTGGACTCTTGTTGCATTATTGTCGGAACAGCAATGGTACATCAGAATGTTAGCATACAAATTAGTTATACATAGCAAATTTTGTGAGAGCAAATCATTCTAGGGCTGAACCTTTGTTTGTCATCTGAAAGCAGTTTCAGATTCCAGGACGTGAAAATGAACTAATCCTGGTTAGTTGTGAAGGACCTCGGTGAATTCGAAGCATTCTTCTGATTTCTTGATTCACTTGCCAAGAGGTTGGTAGAATCCCCTACCATAAGAGGGGGGTGTTGAACAGTACAACTGAATTGCCTTGTTTGTCAACAAGATATACTGGTTCTTCAACGTCATGCATCTCCAAACATTCTAGAGAACCAAATATCTAAGTCAGAAGCTTATAACGCACACTCAGTAGATTTCATAACAGAGTATAACTGCTAGGTTCTTTTAGGGCATGTTTGCTTCATGTGAAGTGGCCGGAAGTCACTTTTTTTAAGTGACTTTCGAGCCACTTCAGGTGTTCGGTTGCTCGGAAGTGGGGCTGAAGTGACTTCAGCCCCACTTCTAAGTCACTGTAGCCAAAGCTGTCACTTCCCATTTTAATTTCCGGTCTTTTTGGCCCGAAGGCATTTGAAGTATCATTTGAAGTGGGAAATAATATTAATAATATTATATTGTAATAAAATATTAATATAAGTAGGTCTCACATATCACGTATCACCTCGTGATTGATCCACGTCATCCAAAATAATATTATTTCTAATAATTTAATTTTAAAGTTATTAAATTATTAATATTTAAAGATTAAAATATTATTTTAATGTTTTAATTTTAATATTTTAAGTGGCAAATAATGTTAATAATATCATTAATATTATACTGTAATAAAATATTAATATAAGAAGGTCTCACATATCACGTATCACCTCGTGATTGATCCACGTCATCCAAAATAATATTATTTCTAATAATTTAATTTTAAAGTTATTAAATTATTAATATTTTAATATTAAAAATATTATTTTAATGTTTTAATTTTAATATTTTAAGTGACAAATAATGTTAATAATATCATACTGTAATAAAATAATAATATAAATGGATCCCACATGTCACGTGGCACCTTGTGATTGGTCAACGTCATCTAAAATAGTATTATTTTTTAATATTTTAATATATGAAAATTATTAAAATATTAAATAGTTGGGGGTGACTATATCCCCCTTCAAACATCAACCAAACACCAAAACTCAGAAACCCCTCAGAAGTCACTTCACTTCATTTCACCCCTCAGAAGTCACTTCATTTCAGCTCACTTCTCAGCAACCAAACATGCCCTTAGAGATACCAGATACATTTTTAGCTTACAATATGTTGAAGTGGACCTGGGTATATCATGTTCAATGGTGAAGCACTGGCGGTGCTCGTTCAATACTAAACCATCGATCACCATAAGAAACAGCATCGGTTTCTGACGTTGGTGATTGCAACTGTGAATATTAAATATCTGATATGACCTAGAAACGTTAACGTGGAAGCCTGCTGACGTGCCACATGGAATGAGGAATCATCTCTTTTGGAGCAACTTTGATCTCAAATATTACATAATCGAGTTGCTCAAGATACGGTTTCATTGGATTGATGCTGATCCAAGTGATTTTGTTCGTTTTTGCATCTTCATGTGTTCTTGGTTTATAAGAATTTGATGACTATGGCATATGCCATTCTTGCAGATTATATTGTGCTCTGCAGTGAAACGTTTTCGCCAGTGCAAGAAAAATACGACAACGCTTGATGAGGCAAGTTTGCTTCTCAGTACTAGTCCATGCTGACTATTTTTAGTACCAGGGTAGCTTTGTTCCCACTGGTTTGCTAGTTCATCTTTCCATGCACAACATGTTACTCCTGGGGGTTAAACACTGTCTTGACCAGTTACAGCTCAACAACTCATATTCGGAGATCTGTAGGGATGAACAAATCCCTGCAGTTGGCCTGTTGGAATTTGCAGACATGTGCGGATCACTCAGCGATCAGGTTGAATCACATACGCGTAGTTTGCCTTATTGCCCATAAGATGACGTTAAATAACTTCACTTTTTGCATTCAGGGACTCCTAAAGCTTGGCAAATCTAAACAGGATAAACAGAAGAGGGTTACACTGCTCATAGATGGTTCAGACGTCATTTTTGCCCTCAAGGTTTGGCATTTGTCTTATTATTGTAGGTCTGTCTTCAGTTTTGGTTCTCCAGAGAGAATTTGATGTCTCTTTGTGTGTACAGGGAATTCGATTCTTTCACAGTTGCTTACAGGATTAATAATTTTCCCATATAAAGATGCACTTGGGAGGTTTCTGGATTTGTGCATCTTGCTCTTGCAAAACCAACCAAGCCCACGCCAACGGGATAAAATGGCCTTGAGGTAACTTATATTTAGCACATCATGTTTCTAATTGCATCTTTAATTCTTAGAATTAACGAGGCTCACTGCTGATTGTGTTTGCTGATTATTCAGACATCGTATTAGATTACGCTCATGGGATGCCAAGGTAAGTATATTAATGTGAACCAGATGGACTAGAATCCGAGCTATTTAGGGGCGGGGCGGGGGGGGGGGGGGTGGTGTGGGGTGGGCAGCCTTGGATTTTCTCAGAAAAAATATATAAAATATAAGAGTAGGTTTAGTTTTTGAATCCGGGCTGGATCCAAACCTAGATCCAACCCGTTAGGTTAAAACGTATTCTAACTTCTAGGTGTCTTCTCGACTTCTCTCGCTATCTCGAGTTGCGCATATCTCCGTCAAATATTTGGATGTTTCTGCAGCTTCTTCACTTCTTGTGTCATGTCTTAGTTTTCTCTTTTCAATTGCTCTTACTCTATTGGGAAGATTGGAGTTTTTCTATTTCACTGTTTGGATTGGCAATTCAAGCCCCCCATCAGTTTCTGATAATGGATACTTTAAGTATTAAATCTTTTCTTATGTTGATCTCTAGACCATATGAACCACAACTGTGCTTTATTTAGTTCATGATAGGCCAAACCTTAACTGATTAAATTATCTTTCACCTCCATAATATTGTCGACAATGTTGTTTGGATTAGTAGATTTGGTGGATTCGTTTGTATGATTTATTTGGTTTTTATCATCGATGTTTTTAATTTTCTTGTTTGTCTATTAATTAATATGTCTTTTAGATCAATTGTGATATCTATCTCATTTAAAATTTTCTTCTACTTTAAACAGTCCATTGTAGATAGATTTGTAATTAAAAGAAAGCCAAATCCATCACCTCCTATAATAGAAGATGTTGGGCATAATGAAGCAGAACCTAGTGCCAAGAGAACTCATAATTTTACATAAGATATTAGCTTAGCAGATCTTTCAGCGGATCCTGCTTTGCGACCTAAGATTACAAACTATTCGTTTAATGATCGTGATTCTGTTCGTAGGGCATATCTACAAAAAGGGCCTTGTCAACCTCGTCAACATATTTTTCCTCAGACAAAAGTAGGAAACGTATATCGAAGGTTCAATCTTTGTTGGTTCAATGAGTTTGAAAGTTGGTTGGAATATAGTGCATCAAAAGATGCTGCATTCTGTTTGCATTGTTATCTCTTTAAATCGGATTTTGGAGAGCAAGGTGGCGGTGATGCCTTTATTACTGAAGGTTTTACAAATTGGCAAAAAAAAAGAAAAGTTTCGTATACACGTAGGAGGGCCTAATAGTGCTCATAATCAAGCATACACAATGTGTCAAAATTTGTTGACTCAAGATCAACATATTGAGACTTTTCTCCATAAACAATCAGAGCAAGCAATGGTGGATTATAGAATCCGTTTGGCTGCATCCATCAAGTGTATTCGGTTACTTCTTCAACAAGGGTTATCCTTTTGTAGCCATGATGATTCAGATGAATCAAGCAACAGAGGGAATTTTTTTAGAGCTTTTGTAATTTTTGGCTGAAAATAATAAAGAGATTGAAAGTGTTCTAAAAAATGCTTCAGAAAATTTGAAGTTGACGACATCTGATATACAAAAAGACATTGTTGGTGCTTGTGCAATTAAAACATTAAATGCTATTATCACTGACATTGGAGATTCATTATTTTCTATTATGATTGATGAATCTCGAGATGTTTCTATCAAAGAGCAAATGGTTGTTGCTTTGAGATATGTAAATAAGAATGGTTCTGTAATAGAACATTTTATAGGAGTTGTGTATGTTAGTGATACAAGAGCTCTTTTATTTAAGAAAGCAATTGAAGCACTATTTTCCAAATATGGATTAAGCATTAAAAGACTACGAGGTTAAGGCTATGATGGTGCTAGTAACATGCAAAATGAATTCAACGGTCTAAAAGCTCTTATTTTGAAAGAAAATAAGTATGCATATTCAATTCATTGCTTCGCACATCAACTACAGTTAGCTCTTGTGGATACCGTTGCAAATCATTTTCAAATCGCTATTCTTTTTGTTTTAATTTCAAGAGTAGTTAATATTGTTGGACAATCATGTAAAAGAAGAGATCTTTTACGAAATAAAGAAAAATCCAAAGTTCTTGGAGCAATTGCTTGTGGTGAACTTGTGACTGGACGAGGTCTTAATCAAGAGACTAGTCTGAAAAGGGCAGGTGATACTCGTTGAGGTTCATATTATGGTACATTGCTAAGCTTGATTGCTTCGTATTCTTCTGTGATTGAAGTTCTTCAGATTGTGAAAGGTGATGGAACAACTCTTGAACAACGAGTTGATACAAGCGTTTTATTGGATTTGTTGTATTCTTTTGAGTTTATATTTGATTTGCATTTGATGAAAAATATATTGGTGGTAACAAATGAACTCTCAAAAGCACTACAGAGAAAAGAACAATATATTATAAATGCTAGGAATATTGTCAGAATATTAAAGGAGAGATTACAGAATATGAGAAATGAAGGTTGGGACTCTCAAATCGATGAAGTATGTTCATTTTGTAAAGATTATGATATTGATGTTCCTTGTATGAATGATAAGTATGTACCTTTTGGTCGATCGCATCGAAAGGGTGAAGATATCACATATAATCGTCATTATCGTATTGATTTATTCTACCCAGTAATTGATATGCAGCTTCAAGAGTTGAATAATCGATTTAATGAAGTAAATACAGAATTGTTGATGTGCATGTCTTCTCTAAATCCAAAAGATTCATTTTCAACTTTTGACAAATCCAAATTGGTTCATCTTGTAAGATTTTATCCCGTTGAGTTTTCAGAGGTGGATTTTATGGCTCTCGACAATCAACTCGAGACTTATATTATGGATATGTACTCTAGTAAGGAGTTTCTAGAATTGAATGGCGTAACCGAGCTTGCAAAAAAAATGGTTGAGACAGGAAGAGATACAGTATATCCGTTGGCTTTCTTGCTCTTGAAGTTATTGCTAATTTTACCAATTGCAACTGCAACTGTTGAGCGAGCATTTTCCGCTATGCATGTTGTGAAAAATAGATTGCGGAATCGAATGAGTGATGAATGGTTCAACGATTGCTTGGTTATATATATTGAAAAGGATGTTTTTGATAGCATTGACAATGAGAAAATCATCCAGCGGTTTCAAAATATGAAAACTTATCGAGGACAATTATAAAAGGTAATTTTTATGTAAAGAAATATTTATTCTATTGGTTTTACTTTTTAAAGTATTTATATTATCATTGTTTGGTGACATATTTTTCTATGTGTAGATAGTAGCATGTTGCCGACATTTGGATGCTTAAAGGAAAAACTTTTTGAGGTCATTTAATTACATTTTACTCGCATATTCTTGCAGTTAGTTCTATACTTTTGTATAATTTATGATTTTTTATAAATACTATTACTGTTAAAGATATTTGAACTTGATGGAGTTTTAAGAAATATGTACGTATTCTGCCCCCCCCCCTAAAATTTTCTGGCTTCGCCCCTGACGACATCAACGGGGTTTGTGGTGACCGAAGACCGGCTCGGCGATATGCTGCTCGGGATCTACGCCATGGCTTTTGCAAGTATTATTTAATAACTTTTTGATGTAATTATTTATCTCTTGTTATTATGATATTTATTCCATTATCTGTCTTGTGATGACTTTTGTAGGGTATGATTCCAGCCATGCAAGATGTGATGCATGATGTGGATCATAGATTTTATGTGAGGCACTTGTATGTCAACTTCAACAAAGTTTACAAGGGCTTGATGCTAAAGTTGATAATGTGGGATGAAGTTAGGGCTACCACCAAGGCATATTTTGATGATGTGATGGATGGCCTCAAGAGCATTGATCCAAATGCTTATAGCTATCTCCTAATACTACCACCTACTTGGTGGTGTAGGCATGCATTTGGCTTCTACCCAAAATGTGACCTCTTATCTAACAACATGGCTTATCTCCTAATACTACCACCTATATGGTGGTGCAGACATGCATTTGGCTTCTACCCAAAGTGTGACCTCCTATCTAACAACATGGTCAGCTTTCAACAAATTCATACTTGAGGCCAGGAAGAAGTCTATCAGCACCATGCTAGAGGAGATAAGGATCAAAATTATGACAAGGATGAGGATAAAAAAAGAACAAATGCTAAAGTATGAAGGTGGTATTTGTCCAAGGATACAACGGAAGCTGGAGGAGAACATGCGATAACTAGAACTGGGTATGCAAGTATTCTGGAGATTAGGGCTAGACAAAAAGTCCGCCTGAGCCCGGTCTGGCCTGGGTTTCCAAGCTCGGGTCGGGTATTCATGCATACCCGACCCAGCCCTTTAGGCGGACGGGCTCGGGCCGGGCTTTGAAAGCCTCAACCCGGTCCAGGCTCGATTGAAGCCCTGTCCGGTACCAAACCGGGTCGGGGCGGGTTTTGGGTCGGGCCCAAGCACCCGGGCCTGGTTTTTCCACCATTTAGTTAATTATTTATTTTATATTTTAAACACTTAAAAATTCATAAAAAAAATTATAACAAAATACAGACAATTTGCATAAAATTTGTTTTATTGTCAACATTAATTTCAAATACATTGCATATTTAGGGGAGGTATTGCATCACAATAGGATACAATAGGATGGGCACATCTCAACTAGGTTGGCATCTACCCACCTATAAAATCATTTGTACCTCTACCCTAAGTTCTGAAAACATAAATTACAAACTTAGAAATATAGAAGTAAAATTGCATTCATACAATCATGCTTCTACATCTAAATCTTCAAATTCTTCCATCATGCCTTCTTCAGCTTGTAGGTCTTGAAGTCTCATCTCTGCAACCCACCAATCTTTTAGGCATACCAAGGTTTTGACTGTCATTAGGTCCAAGCTACTTCCGTAGTCATCTAGCTAGCACACACCCACTGAAACTGAATGCACTCTCAGAAGCTACGGTAGACATCTGATCTGCTAGTATATCTCTTGCTAGAATGGAAAGAACAGGAAATGCTACTGATTCTTATACTTTTCACCATGCCACAATATCCAATTCACTGCCATGTTCAACAACATATACCAGAGAGTTGTAATATTGTTGGAGCTCAGATGTTGCAGATCGTAATGGCGCTCCGGAGTAGAATAAGTCATTCAACATGTCCATCATCCCAACTTCATCCTTAACTTTTCTTGGACTTGAGCGAGATGAAGATGCCACTTGACTAGCTCTCGTACCATACTTAGCACTGTATTCATCGAACAATGTCTCAAAGACACGTTAAATTTTTACGTTATAAGCCATCATTTCCTTATCTTCATGATCACTTGAAAAAATCTCAACAAACCATCATCATTCATGTTAGGACTTATCAGCATCCTGAAACCAAGAATAATGGGAATTGGTCTAAAATACTTATTAAATTTCATGTGCATGTTATAGATCATGGTACTAAGATAGGAGTCATTGGCATTATTAGAAAGAAATCTAGAACTATAGTGAATGTTCAGACAACCAAGTGTTATAGTCGGTTTATATGAAGAAAATAGGCTAACAATTGCATCATAGAAGATTTTGAACATGCCATGTAAACTTTCTATAACATTCCATTCATCATTGGTAATTAATCCTAAACTAACAGAAGAAGATGATGATCTAGTAAGAGCATAGTCAATATATTCATTAATGGCAAATCTATACTCTATAGCATCACTCAGCATGAAATAGGTATAGTTCCATCTTGTTTTTACATCAATTTGAATCTTTTTAGGTTTCTGTTCATGTCTCTTACATATGGAACAAAATTTTCTAAATCTTGTATCAGAAGTTCTAATGTTGTAGGCAATATCCCTTACCTTTTGGATACCGTCTTTGATATGCTTAAATGCAGTTTGAACAATAAGATTAAATATATGACACATACATCTGCAATGTAAATAGTCACCATTACCGGAAAGAGATAGATCACCTTTGAGCTGAACTGCAGTAATATTATTAGAACTCGCATTTTCCAAAGTTAGTCAAAGAAATTTATTATTAATGCCATTAGTAGTAAGTTCAGTCAGAATTGTATCGATAATTAACTCGCCGATATGACAATCTTCAAGAGGGAAGAAGGACAAAATTCTTTAATGTAAAACCCAGTTTCGATCTATAAAATGGATAGTAATGCATAAAAAAGAGATCGTTTGATTTGATATTCGAATATCATAAGTAAGAGAAAACCGGCCCGGAATAGAAGATAAATAAGAAATCATGTTTTTGGTTTCAATCACAAAATATTTCATCACATCTTGTTGTACAATACGGCGTGAAAACTTCTTATATGCTGGCTGAAAATCGGATCTAATCATATTCTCCAAAAAAACATTCTCGACGGTGCTAAAAGACTTATTGCTCATAACGATGTATCTAACTACCTGTATTCTTGCATTGTTTGGATCATATGAGAAAGTAGAGAGAGAACCTGAAGAAGAAGACTGTGATAATAAGGTTTGTCGGATGTCTTGTTGTTGTCCGCCACCTTGTACGATTTGATGGCGTTCAATGTGCCAAATTAAATGTTTCGTACCCTATTTATGGTGAGCACCCAACTCAGCCCTACAGATCGAACACCTAGCTTTGACATTGGTGACCTTATTTGAATCATTTGGGTCTTCTCTCTTCTCTATTCTTTCAAAAATGTCCCATACATGTGATTTTCACGGTCATTTCGCCCAAAAAGGGGCAGCGGTAGTGGCAACGACAGCGGCGACGGCTTCCCCTTGCCCTCCTTGTGTGGACTCCTCATCAAGGTTGATGGGTTCCTGATCTCATGTTGAAAAGCTCGACGGGGGGAGGGGGGGCATCTAGTGAGTAGCTGGAGAGTAGATGCTTAGAGTTGGAGAGTTGGAGTTAGGAGCTTGAATGGGAGAAAGAGAGAGAGAGCTCTTAGAGATTCAGATTTTTTGAGAAGATGTGAGTTCAAACTGAAGGCAATGGTCCATTTATAGACTACATTTATGAAAAGCAATTGCCCAAACTGTCCTCGAAATATGGTCGTTTATGGCCATTTTTTGGGGACAAATCGGATATAAGTAAAAAATGATGAAAGTGCCCTCATAATTTGACCGTTTATGGCCATATATTAAGGACAAAACGGTTATTATGAATGACACTTTAAAATAACAAAAAACAAATCAGGAAACATTTGACAAAATTATCCCTAAAAATGACCTTTATTTTTAACTCTTCTTTGTGAAACAGTCATTCTAGATGACATTTAGGGGGGGGGGGGGGGGGGCAAAGAAAAGAAGAAAAAAAATCTGAATTCAAATTTAAAGTTAAAAAACTGAATGTCAAAATTGCCCTCAAAATATAACTGTTGTTGACCGTTTATATAGGGCAAAAATGTAATCTTACATATGCTAATAAAAGAAATTCAAAAAATTCAAAAAAAAATTAAAAACCGGGCCGGGCCGGGAGGCCCAACCCGGCCCGTTCCCTAAGCAGACTTGAATTGGGTCGGCCAGGCCTAACCAGGGCCCAATCCGGGTCAAAGCCCGCTCGGACCCGGGCTTGTAGGCTTTTTGTCCAACCATACTGGAGATATGAGATTTGAAGTCAGGTGCATGGGAGACTAGTACACATTTGACGACGCGTCGACTTCTGGAGGTGTCTGAAGATCCCGGGGTTTACTTTACATTTGGCAATTGTCTAAATGTGTAATTTCCCTACTAGAGAACTTTGATCCTTATATATATACTAGTACTCACCTGTGCCCCTGACACAGTTTTTAGTTATTGTTAATATAAAATTTTAACAAACTCCCTGTAGTTTGTCTGGTTAGACGGCTGTGTTGACTGGTAGGTGGTCCAGGGTTCGAAAGTTGGTCATAGCTTTTTGTTCACTACCACCATAAAACATAGCCAATAAAATATAAAAATATAAAATAAAATATTATAAGTCTAACTTAGGGTATATAAAATAAATATAAATATAAGTCTTTGCATATTGCATAAGATAATATTAATAGAACTTAGGTTGATATGAATTAATGCAGCTTTATATAAAGCAAACTTAGAGAATATATATAAAGAAACTTAGGGGATATGAATTAATGCAGGTTAACCGTTATTGCTCCTTATAAGATTGATATATATATATGTGTGTGTGTGTGTGTGTGTGTTCGAGATTTGATATCAGTTTGTTTAAATTGAATCTCTAATCATTCATAGTTTGCTAAAATTATTGTTTTGATCCCAGAATGAATTGATCAAATTAGTAGTGAAATTTGATACATAAATGCGCCAGTGATGAAAATGAACTTGTTTAGGTCCCTCACGTCATGGTCCGGATGGATCTTCTGGGTCGAGTTGTGACATTGAGGTGGAGATCTCTCTGGGTGAAGATACACCTTAAACCCTTATGGTCGGAGAACACCTAAAATTGCTCGCCAAAGAGGTAATGTCTCCATACCTTCAAGGCAAACACTACAGCCACCAACTCTAGGTCGTGAGTGGGATAGTTCCTCTCATGTCTCTTCAGATGACGAGAACCATAGGCCACTACCTGATTCCCCTACATGAGGACACAACCAAGACCTTCGATGCAGGCGTCAAAATAGACACTATACCCAACTCCACGCTCTAGCACAACCAACACTGGAGCACTCGTCAACCTCCGCCTCAACTCCTCAAAACCTGCCTCACAAAAGTCATCCCACAAAAAAGGAATTGTGAGGACCCGTTCTTTCAACTGATTCGACCGCGCTAGGTCGAGGGTCTAGCCCGTTTGGCCTTGTTCTGCGATCGTGTTGATCGCGAATACCCCCAAGGAAAATTTGGTAAATTGAGCCTTGTCGGTTGGTTCCACACCCACGCGATATACACACACATCTCCATTGTTTGTTATTTGTGCTTATTAGAATCTTAGGTGAACTTGGGATCGAAAGATCTGAGTTTGGACGCGCGGAAGTTGTCTTTAGGACAGCTACCAGCCCAAACCGATTGATCGCTCCAGGGAGCGATCGGTCAGATTCAAGGTCGGCACCGCCTCCGATGTGTCTGGATAAGGACGCGAACCGACCTAGTCCGATCGATCGCTTGGGGAGGGACCGATCGGACTCGGGCCTATAAGTAGCCCCGCGAACAACCTTTGTTTTCCCCTTTTCTTCTTCTCCTCCTCTCCTCTGAGGCTAGGGTTTCGTGGCTAATGGTGTTTCAGCAGCTTGGAGAGGTCGGCAGCAAGGGGAGGAGCAGATCCTTACCTCCCTTGGACGGTTTAATCGAGGATTAAACGTGGATTAAGCGTAGTAAGGTAGGATTCTAACCATAGGGCTTGTTTAGGTGTTCTTGGATGTTTTTTTGCTTAAATTGCTGATCAATCTATGCTAAATGGTTATCCCAGGTATGATTAATATATGTTTGAAGCTTGATTGGATTTTGGTTGGATTTAAACCGGATTTAAGTGGGTTTTTCCTTGATCTATTTCCCAGATTTTCTGTTCTAATAGAACAGATGTGTTATAGCTTGTTTTTCAAGTTGTACATACATGATCTACGTTGATGTTCTGAATGAAAGTTGTAGATCAGTGAGTTAGCTTTCATTTTCAACCAGTTTCATGATTGTGGGAGCTATGTACAATTTCTGGTGAATTAAATGGACTGTCTGTGTTGAAACAGGACAGTTAGCTTGATTAGTGCAATTAAGTGGTTTTTAATTATTTAATTAAGTTCATTCTTGTCTGCGATGATTTTGATGATCTTTGGAAGAGATTTGCAAAGTTTGGTTTTAATCGAAGTTATTTTCAATAGGATTTGATTGATTTATCATATCTAGATTTTTACCGAAATTGTAAGCTTTGATCAATTTTCGTTTATCCGATTGATCTGGTTTTTGGATATGTGATTCGGAGTGTACCGTTTAGTGGGTATATCAAGTTTCGCATCAATCGGACGGTTAGATTGATAATTATAATTTTCTAGAGTTAGTAGATCATTTGCTGAAATTGGATAAATTGAGTTGTTCGTTATCGCTTTATAATAATGTTATTTTATCTGCGTAGGCCCTGTGATTGGCATGTGGTTGAACCAAGGGGGTCGTGCGCCCTTGGGATGTGTAGAATAAAATATGCATTTTATCTAAACCCTTGCCATGTTCACCCTTTGGCGAGTTGTGTGTTGCGTCTGACCCTGTGTAATAATTGGCATATTATTGCATGCTTGAATTGTTGTCTATGTGTATGATCATACATGGCTTTGTTTGCATTAGATGCATTCCTAGGCTAGGCGTGGGCGATGGGTTGATCGCTGATCCGAGTCTCTCGGGTAGCCCGGATCTAGCCTTAAGGCCGAGGCTGGGTAGTAAGGTCTAGGATTTAATCTGTTTTAATAATCTGATGATTTGAGGTGACTGTTTAGTTGGCTGCAATTGTTGATTGAGGTTTGAAGGTCGTGTCAGTCTCGAGCCGGGTTCTGAGGTATAGCCGGTGTCCAATGTTCTTTGACTCTTGAGTAGAGGGTGTGCCTACTCAACGGTGTCGTTTCCCACCTAATAGTGCATGTTTCCTGCTTATGAGCCAGCAGTGTTGGCTTTTTGCTTTACTGAGTGTGACCCAGCATGTGACCAGTTCTTCTGAAAGACTATGACTGAGGCCTTCATGGACATGTGGTGGGTTTATGGGGCCCATGTGTACACCCAGGCTTTGCTTGAGGGCGACACTGTTGTGTTCCCTACTTCCTTTGTGAGTGTCGTAGCATAGAATCATGATGAGCTTATTGATCACTCCTACCCGGGCTGTGTTTTGCAGGTGCAAACGTCAGTTCTTCTTTTGTAGATCTCAACCGGACAGGCACATGGTGACGCGTCGGCTTTGGAGGTGTTCGAGGACTTGGGGTTCATTCGATCTTGATGAATTATTTAAATATGTAATTTTCCTTCTGTAAGGATATTTTTAGGATTAAATATTGTATCAGAATCTGAATTATAATTTAAATTTTATATTGACCCCAGATCAATTGTTAGTTTTGTTGTATTTATTTTTATTATCAATGCGTCAGTGATGATTGAGTAGAGTAGGAACCCTCACGCTTCAGCCCGGATGGGGTTTCAACCTTCATTATTGTGAGTTGCGTCATCGGGGCCGCCAGACACGAGAAGTCCTGGATGAACCATTTGTTGTACCCAGCCAAACCCAGAAAGCTTTGAACCTCAAACATAGATCTCGACCTCTGCCACTGCAACACAGCCTTGAACGTTGAAGGATCAACCGCTACTTCGGACGCCGTCACTACATGACCCAAAAACCTCACTTCAGCAAACCAGAACTCACACTTTGAGGCCTTCGCATACAATTGGTGCTCTCTCAACAAGCCCAGAATGATTCTGAAGTGCCCATCATGATCCTCCTCACTACGGGAGTAGGTCAAAATGTCGTCTACAAACATCAAGAGGAAAAGATCTAGATAGGGTCTGAACACCCTCTGCATCATGTCTATGAATGCCGCCGGTGCATTCGTGAGACCAAATGGCATCACTATAAAGGCATAGTGGTTGTAACGTGTCTGAAACGCCGCCTTTGGGATATCACAATTCCGGATCCTCAACTGGTGATACCCTGTCCCCAGATCGGTCTTGGAGAAGACTCTAGCACCTCTCAACTGATCAAACAAGTCATCGATACGTGGCAACGGGTACTTGTTCCTCACAGTCACCCGATTCAGCTTTCGGTAATCGATGCACGTCCGAAGAGATCCATCCTTCTTCTTCACGAACAACGCCGGCGCTCCCCATGGTGACACATTAGGACGGATGAACCCTTGGCTCTCTAACTCCTCCAACTGAGACTTGAGCTCCATCAGCTCAGCTAGTGCCATGCGAAAAGTGTTGATCCTAACTTTGTTTTGATGATGTAAATATATATATGATGACAAAAACAATGAGTTGACATCCATATCTCTTAATTTGGAACTCTTTAAATTCAATTTTTAGGTGTTTTTGTACTAACGGTTGATGTCAAAATCGACTGTAAAATGGCATGGTCGATGGTCAAGACATGGCCATTTTGAAGTGATCCTGGCGGTCTATCCAAACATCGACCCGGGATGCATCATTTCTTCACAGAGGCTGACGGTCGATAAGATGGTTGACCGTGAATACTGGACGGTTGATGCAATGGATGATCCAGGTTATTTTTTAGCGCGACGGATGATGCTAACGAATGATACTACGGTCGACCGTGATGACTGGACGGTTGATGCAATAGATAGTCTAGATTATTTTTGAGTTCGACGGATGATGCGATGGTCTATCCATGGATCAACCGTCAGCCTACGCAGAGTAAAAAATATAGCCATTGGAGAAAAGTAAAATAACCGTTTGAAGCTACTTTTGGAGGCTTTGAAGCTCAAGTATAAGAAGGAATATGTTGTAAACTTGTTGATGAGTGCATGAAAGTGCACTCTGAACAACCTTAAAATCATCTCAATTGCTATATCTTTACCCTTAATCAACTTCTTTAGCACTATTTTTATACTTTTATATGCTTCACATAGTTGTTTGGAAAATGCAGGAAATTGGGGCTAAAAGAAGCTGAAAAGAGTATATGGATCAAATTCAAAAATTAAACTGTACCTGCTCATGAAGAACCAGATAATGTGCCATAAATGGTTGGAAAGCTCTTGAAGTCTAGATTCTGGAGAATTTTACGGTTCGTGATTCCGAGTTTCCTAGAGGAAGTTACGACAATTTTAGTACCGATGGCGCAGTCTGAATGACAGAACAGAAAATACGCTGGAAGTCCGATCGATCCGACACCTAGAGTCCGATCGATCCGACTACGCAGAAACGTGACAGAACATATATTTTTTAGCCAAACGGGGTCCGATCGATCCCTCCATCCCTCCTACGGAGTCCGATCGATCCGACACCTAAAGTCCGATCGATCGGACTCGGGAATAGCCAAAAACGGAGGATTTTTACGCAACGGATCGATCCGACACCTAAAGTCCGATCGATCCGACTTTCCCAGTGAAGAAAATCAACGGTTTAGATCTAATCCGTGGATGGAGAGACTTTGGGGCTATAAATAGGAAACTTAGGACTAATCAAAGGGACATCTTGGACGTTTTTGGAGGCTCTTTCTGGACGTTTTCCAAAGGAAGAAGATGAAGGAATCTCCATCCATGGCCGAGTAATCCGCGGGCATGGCGGACGGATGATCTAGCGAGGACTAGGGTTTCTTCTCCAACAATGGTTCATAGTTTTTAATCTTCATTGTTAAACTCTTTTCTATGTATTGGATCTTCAAATATTATTTTCAGATTATAGATTTCTATGTGGATGATTAATATTATGAATCCAGTCATGCTTCTTTCATGATCTTATAATCCCATAGTCTTCTCTTTTGATTCTCCTACCGAGTCTTGCGAGACCTTTGCTATGCATTGCCCGTAGTGACAACTGGTATTGTGTATTCTTAGGGATCTTGTGAGACAAGGTTGGGGCTCTATCCCGAGGAATCTTTGCTATGCATTGCCGATTGTGAGAGTTGGTATTGTGTATTCTTAGAGATTTGGTTAGATAGAGTTAGGGCTTTGTCCCGATGAACTTTTGCTACACGTTGCCTGTAGTGACAGCCAGTATCGTGTATTCTTAAGTTTGGTTGGATGAAGTTAGAACTATAAAAAGGAAGAACTAATCGTAGGAGGAGACATTTATATATTTTGTTAGGTTTATAGTTCCATATCTTCCGGTTAAGGTGATTGGGATGTGAATCCCTTAACTAAGTATCATATGAACCGTTGAGAAGAGAAGAACCTAAACCCGAGTGAAGTGATTCCTGAAGCCCAGCCTTATCAAAATCCTGATATCTCTAGTTAACCTTACATTATCATTAAATCCTTTGATCTAATTTAGTTAATTCTCAAGTTCTCGTTTGTCTTCAATTCATTGTTATTTGCGTTTTGGATATTTTCTGTCTGTCTCTCTGTGGGTTCGACCTCTCTTATGCTGTACTGCACCGCGACCGCTGTGCTGTGCGTCACACATTTGAGCGATATCAAAAATTGGCGCCGTTGCCGGGGAGACGGTTCAGAAAAGCGCCAGAATCATCAGATCATGATGATTGAAGACATCGAAGGCGGTAACTTTGTTCCCTTTTCTTTGGATTTTTATTTCTTTTTCTTTAGTTTTCTTTATTTTCTTTTTAGTTTTATTTTAATTTTTCGTTTTATTTTTACTTGCTGAAAAGAAAACTGACAAAAAAAACTGACAAAAAAAAACTGAAAAAAAAAAGAAAAAATGGAAAATGAATTATATCAAGACTATTTGAGATCATGTTCTATGAACTCGAGAGATGGAATGTCTAAAACAACAGTTCGTAAGAAAAGTATATACGAATTGAGCTTAGAGAATAGAATGAGTCATGTTTCTGTCAATGAGTATCTTCCTAATTATATGATTAACGCATTGAAAACAAAGATTTCATCCTTTGCACCGAAGGATGATGAGACATTATGTGATGCTTGGCAGCGATTTAACAGTTTAATAGCTTCATGCCCTTAGCATGGTTATCCTAATTGGCGTTTAGTTAGCTATTTTTATTATGGATTAACTGAGCATGAACGTCAAATTCTTGAAACAAGATGCAGGGGTGAGGTTTTGCAGATTGATCCTGATGAAGCTATGAAGCACTTGGATGAGCTTGTTGAGACGACTCATACATAGACAGTTCTAGAGCGTTGGGATGATTATCATGGCCAAATCGATGCCAAGTCCTACAAGCATCCCAATGTCGCCTCAACGTCCAACAGCTATCTGGAACACAATGATCTTTTCTACTCTTATCCTAGTGCTTATGATGATTATGTGCATGATACTTATGTTGCTACTTCCCATGATGTGCATGTTGATGAGCCTAACATGTATGACGCATGTGTCGATGACTTTAGTGCTTGTGATGCTTACATCTATGATTTTAATGCTTATGGTGCACATACTCAAGATGTTCATGTTGATGATGCATATGCTCATGACTGTAGTGCTAGCGTGCATGTTCAAAATTCTAGTCCTATTGATGCACAAGCTATTGATTCTAATGTGTGTGATGCATATGCACATGATTTTAGCGCTCATACCCATGTTCATGATACTAACATTTACTATACGTATGCTCATGATTCCAATGTTAGTAATCCACATGTTCATGCCTCTGATGCTGAAGATGCACATGTTTCTACTCAACTTTCTGTGGCAGAGATTTTGGACTTACTTAAGGAGGCTAAAACCAAGCCTAATTTTGACTCTTTCATTCTGCAGTTACTTATGAAAGACAAGGAGAAAGCACGCCAACTATGCGAGGTAATCACATCTTTTAGCGTGCACGAACTCGGATGGACACATCAATTGGAAGAAGACGAAATACTCCAGTATGGGCCGGTTAGCAACGAGGAAGATCTAGACGACTTCCAAGACCACCAGGACCAGGTATTCGTTGAACCTCCATCGACTGAACTTCAAGTCATTGCTTCTAAGCCGCGAGGTATATTTCCAGTGTTTATTTCATCTCCTTGGATAGTTAGGAAGAACATGACCTTGATAGATATTTTTAGACTTCGACGGATTTATTTCAGATTTTGTGATCTTACCATCCTTGACCACGAGCATGATGACATTATTGATAGGTCATTGGATGAGTCACTGACACTTGAGTACAATGATGATACATATTTCTATTTGAGAGATCCAACTATCTTGTTTACTGATGTTAGAATGCAAAAACTAGTTCTCCCACTTGTAATATGCCACTTGGATTCACATGGTGAATTACCCTTGGTGATACTACTAAGGTTAACCCTTCAGATCATGGCACATACTGATTTTGCATATCATCGTGCTAGGGCACGGCCGCCAAGGGCGCGGTTAAAAATCCATGTCTTATATATAGTAGTTTAGTTTGCTCGATTTGCTTTCTTGTATGCTTGAGAATGCTTGAGTTATTTTTATGTTGTGTGCTTGCATGTTTGCTTTTGTTTTTGGTTTGTGTTGCTTTTGTTCTTAGGTGCTCGATCAGTCGCCGCTTTCCCGTGGAGAAAATTGTCGCTGATCACCTATCAAGGTTGATGGTGGAAGTAGCAGAAAATGAGCCACCGATCATGGATGACTTCCCTGATGAGCAACTCTTTTCAGTTGCACGGCTGCCTTGGTATGCGCACATCGTTAATTACTTAGCGACAGGTGAGATCCCTTCCTTTTGGAGTGCGCAGGATAAGCGTAGATTTTTTGTTGAGGTAAAGAAATTTTATTGGGATGATCCTTGTCTGTTTAAGTATTGTCCGGACCAGATTATGCGCCTTTGTGTCCCTGATTATAAAATAGAAAGCATTATTACATTCTGTCACTCTCATGCATGTGGAGGCCATTTTTCGATGAAAAAGACTGTTGCTAAAATTCTTCAATGTGGTTTTTACTGACCTACAATGTTTCGTGATGTTAATATTTTCTGCAAATTCTGTGATAGATGCCTAACACTAGGAGCTTTATCTAGAAGACATATGATGCCTTTGAACCCCATTCAAGCTGTATAAATTTTTGATTGTTGGGGTATAGACTTTATGGGACCCTTTCCTTCTTCGTTTGGCTATTTATATATATTGTTGGCTGTGGAATATGTGTCTAAGTGGGTGGAGGCTATTACATGTAGGAATAATGATCATTCCATTGTCATCAAGTTTCTTAAAGAGCATGTTTTGTCTAGATTTGGTACTCCTAGGGTCATTATTAGTGACCAAGGATCCCATTTTTGTAACCGCTCTTTTGAGGCTTTGATGCGCAGGTATAGAGTTACACATAAGATTTCCACTGCTTATCATCCACAGACGAATGGCCAAGCTGAATTAGCCAATAGAGAGATAAAGCAAATCCTGGAGAAGACAGTGAGCCCCAACCGAAAGGACTAGTCCTTGAGGCTGTCAGATGTGTTGTGGGCCTATCGCACTGCCTACAAGACTACTCTAGGGATGTCGCCATTTCGCTTAGTTTATGGAAAACCCTGTCATCTTCCAGTTGAGTTAGAACATAAGGCATATTGGGCTATTAAGTCACTAAATTTTACTTTGTATGGTGCAGGTCAGGATCAGAAACTCCAGCTGTCTGAGCTGGAGGAACTCAGGAATGATGCTTATGAGAGTTCCCGGATCTTCAAGGCAAAGACAAAGGCCTTCTATGACAAGAAGATCCTACGGAAGACGTTTCAAGTAGGACAATAAGTCTATCTGTATGACTCACGACTGCATCTCCATCCTGAGAAGCTAAGATCACGCTGGACAGGCCCCTTCACCGTTAGTAGAATATTTGAGAATGGGGTTGTGGAAGTTGAAGCCCCAAAGGATGGGAGGCTGTTTACGTTTAATGGACAACGCTTGAAACAGATTCCAGAGAAAGCGGACCCTAAGGAGCACACCGTTTCTCTCGTAGACCCTGTCTACGAGGGATGATCTTTCTCCTATCTATCATTTCCCTTTTTGATTAGGTTAGGTTGTTTTAGTTTGTTTGCTTTCATTCTCATTTGCTTTTGTTTGCTATTTTATGTTTTTAAGATGCCTGGACTTCCGTCTTCCTTGCTTGAGAAAGTCGGCCACCATGAGGAGCCTTGGGCAAGATTTCAGATATTCTGTCAGGTGGCCTCGCTCCTATTTCGATTTTCTATTCTTATTTGTGCTATATATGAAAATTCAGCCAACACCCTTATGCTTATTTACATGATTAGCACACATTGAGGACAATGTGAATTTCAGGTTGGGGGTGTAGGCATACATGATCTCATGCATGCTACCTTATTGAGTTTAATAGTGTTGAATTGAGTATATTTCTAGAAATTGTACATGAGCTGAAATTTTTATGCTTATGATGCATGTTGCTTTCATATGGATTGACCAATACATTGATTGCATGCGTGATAACCTGAAATATAACATCATGTGATCCACACACGAACACTTTATGTGCAGTGGTAATTATACTCAGTAGAGGAATGAGCATGCTATTGTCAATCGAGACCATGATTTCAACATTAGCCAGTGTTGAGTATTGCATGCAGAAAAAAAGAGAAAAGAAAAAGTTCTAGAGCTTGATCAAGCTGTGCCTAAACAACTATTAAGTGATCTACTGAGTAACCGGGTGTTCTTGCCTCAGGAAGCAGGGAGCTCGCGTAAAAAGGTAGAACCACTTATAGCTATAAAAAAAACTATTAAGTGTTTTGCTAAGTAACCGGGTCTCTGCGCCTCAAGAAGTGGAGAGTGCTCGCGTAAAAAGGCAAAGTGTCTGATAGTTGAAAAGAAAAAAAGATAGAGCATGTTGTACTTAAAGTACGAGGGTTGAATGATTGGTCATGAAGATAGTAGTGTGTTTGGACTAATGGTGGGTAGAACTTGCTTTTGTACGTAACATTTATTTGTCACGTCACATGTGTTCTTCTGGATGGTGATTAGCATGTTTGATGTGTAGAAGTTGTTTTCATGTGTTGGTAGTATGTGTATGAGTATAAGAAGTTTTCATGCTCTGTACTACATAAAACACTATTGACTTGATAAGGTAGAATTTTTATCATGCATGTCTACATCCTTGAACCGTTAGTGTGCTTAATTATATTCTATACGCTTTGAATTGCTAGAAACTAGCAATAAGCTGGTTGGGGGGTGTGATGAGTGCATGAAAGTGCACTCTGAACAACCTTAAAACCATCTCAATTGCTATATCTTTACCCTTAATCAACTTTTTTAGCACTATTTTTATACTTTTATATGCTTCATATAGTTGTTTGGAAAATGCAGGAAATTGGGGCTAAAAGAAGTTGAAAAGAGTATATGGATCAACTTCAAAAAATAAACTGTACCTGCTCATGAAGAACCAGATAATGTACCATATATAGTTGGAAAGCTCTTGAAGTCTAGATTCTGGAGAATTTTACGGTTCGTGATTCCGAGTTTCCTAGAGGAAGTTACGGCAATTTTAGCACCGATGGCGCAGTCTGAATGGCAGAATAGAAAATACGCTGGAAGTCCGATCGATCCGACACCTAGAGTCCGATCGATCCGACTACGCAGAAACGTAACAAAACATATATTTTTCCGCCATACGGGGTCCGATCGATCCCTCCATCCCTCCTACGGAGTCCGATCGATCCGACACCTAAAGTCCGATCGATCGGACTCGGGAATAGCCAAAAACGGAGGATTTTTACGCAACGGATCGATCCGACACCTAAAGTCCGATCGATCCGACTTTCCCAGTGAAGAAAATCAACGGTTTAGATCTAATCCGTGGATGGAGAGACTTTGGGGCTATAAATAGGAAACTTAGGGCTAATCAAAGAGACTTCTTGGACGTTTTTGGAGGCTCTTTCTGGACGTTTTCCAAAGGAAGAAGATGAAGGAATCTCCATCCATGGCCGAGTAATCCGCGGGCATGGCGGACGGATGATCTAGCGAGGACTAGGGTTTCTTCTCCAACAATGGTTCATAGTTTTTAATCTTCATTGTTAAACTCTTTTCTATGTATTGGATTTTCAAATATTATTTTCAGTTTATAGATTTCTATGTGGATGATTAATATTATGAATCCAGTCATGCTTCTTTCATGATCTTATAATCCCATAGTCTTCTCTTTTGATTCTCCTACCGAGTCTTGCGAGACCTTTGCTATGCATTGCCCGTAGTGACAACTGGTATTGTGTATTCTTAGGGATCTTGTGAGACAAGGTTGGGGCTCTATCCCGAGGAATCTTTGCTATGCATTGCCGATTGTGAGAGTTGGTATTGTGTATTCTTAGAGATCTGGTTAGATAGAGTTAGGGCTTTGTCCCGATGAACTTTTGCTACGCGTTGCCTGTAGTGACAGACGGTATCGTGTATTCTTAGGTTTGGTTGGATGAAGTTAGAACTATAAAAAGGAAGAACTAATCGTAGGAGGAGACATTTATATATTTTGTTAGGTTTATAGTTCCATATCTTCCGGTTAAGGTGATTGGGATGTGAATCCCTTAACGGAGTATCATATGAACCGTTGAGAAAAGAAGAACCTAAACCCGAGTGAAGTGATTCCTGAAGCCTAGCCTTATCAAAATCCTGATATCTCTAGTTAACCTTACATTATCATTAAATCCTTTGATCTAATTTAGTTAATTCTCAAGTTCTCGTTTGTCTTCAATTCATTGTTATTTGCGTTTTGGATATTTTCTGTCTGTCTCTCTGTGGGTTCGACCTCTCTTATGCTGTACTGCACCGCGACCGCTGTGCGTGACACATTTGAGTGATATCACTTGTGTAATGATAAGTCACAAAATATACATAATTCACCCATTCAACTGGGCGTTGTTAGCTCTCAAGCAATGCATTTTTAATATCTTTTCATATGGTCTCAGGTACAAGAGCTTACAAAGAGAGTTGCATCGATTTCGAGCCAAAAAGACATCAATTATACAGATTCAGCCTTATTTGGATCGATCCAGAACATTTGGATCGATCCAGAACATTTGGATCGATCCAGGAATTTTTGGATCGATCCCAAAGCGGTTTGGATCGATCCAGACCCTTTTCCAGAGAGTCTGTAAATCCAGAGAGCCAGACTCTCTGTCAAATATTGGATCGATCCGGATCCTTAATGGATCGATCCACAAATCTTTCTCCAGAGAGCTTGGTACATATTGGATCGATCCAGATTTGTAATGGATCGATCCATAATCATTTTCCAGAGAGCCATGATTCTCTGGTACATATTGGATTGATCCAGATCTGTAATGGATCGATCAATAATCATTTTCTAGAGAGCCATGATTCTCTGGTACATATTGGATCGATCTAGATCTGTAATGGATCGATCCATAATCCTTATCCAGAGAGCCATGATTCTCTGGTACATATTGGATCGATCCAAATCGTCATTGGATCGATCCATAAGCCCTTTCCAGAGAGCTATGATTCTCTGCTACATCTTGGATCGATCCAGACCCATATTGGATTGATCCAAGTTGTTAGAAACCCAGATTTTGACATCTTGGATCGATCCAAGATCAGCGGTTCTAATCTGATCCACGGGTAAACGACTTGGGGCCTATAAATAAGGGCTTTGGCTCTGATTTGAGGATCTTTTCTTCACTCTTTTTCCCTCCTTTCTCCAGCTTTCTCCCCTCCTTTAGTTTTTGGAGATTTCTCCTCTAATCCTTGAGGATTTAGGGCTTTGAGGGTGGATTTTGATGGAGAAGATGGGTGAAGCCTCCTCCTCCATAGATCTCCCACCTAAGATGAGTAGCTAAACTCTTTCTCCTTGGGAATTCCTTGATGTTTTAGGGTTTGTTTCTTATATTTCTCTTTTGTTTCTTGATGTAATGATTCTTTTGAGATGACTTTTATATGAATTCACTTGTAATTCCATATTTCTTTAATGAAATCCATTGTTGGAATGCCTCTTCTTGCATGTGGTTGGTTAAGAATTAGATGCTTGATAGGTGTTTGCTTGAATTCCTCAAAGAAGAGGTCATGCTAGAACCATGGCCAACTCTCTTGGAGGTTTGTGGTTCTTAAGATACGATCTTGAGGTGCTAGAACCACCCTATTCTTATCTTAGATGTGGAATTGGATTGATGTATTAAAGCCACTCAAGCCAAGACCTTATTCATACGAAACCTAGTTTTGTTTTCCGAAAATTTGACCTTAAGCCGGCAATTGTTGAGTGATGATCGAATTAAAGCCTCGATCATGAATCTAACCTTGTAATACACGCGATAAGGTGATCTTAACTCGACATCTCATTAGTGGTGAGCGATATTAATCCTATGCTCATCGACCTTTGATGATTGGTTGTCTCAATAAATGTCATTCATCTCAATTCATAGAGAAAATATTTAGACCCTAATTCGGATTGGAATTCCCTAGGAATTCTTCCTTGATAAATTTCCTCTTTAGTTCTTCTAGAATACTTTCGTTAGTAAACTCAAAGAATCAACCATATTGTTTACAACTATTGTAGAGATTATATCACATTTACTAATTCGATCATCAAATTCCTTGAGGACTCGACCCGTGCTTCCACTAACTACGTTGTAGTTAACTAAGTAGTTCGGTAAATTGTTTTGTCCGCCTTTGATATACTTAACGACATATTTCAAGGCGTGTCATGTAACAACTAAGGGGATTATTTTTGCACATTTGAGCAAGTTTATTTTTCATTTTCCTTATCTTTGAGAGCTTTAACCTTTGTAAAACTACTTCAAGTTATAATGTAGACTTTAAGAGAATCTAAAAGTGAGTTGGAAGACACCCAAGAGGTCTTGGGAGAGGATTGTAAGTTTGTCAAGCAACCGGAAGCTTGGTGGAAAATGTTGTAAGAGTTCTTGCATCTAGTGGAACCTCATGGAGGACCTTAAGTGAAGTGGATGTAGAGTAAGAGTTGGGGCGAACCACTATAAACTCGGTGCACTCTATCTGACTCTCCTCTCATCTTTTTTTTGCTTATTTAATTTACTTTTGATTTCATTTATAAACATTTAAGAATTTTAGACTCCTCTCATCTAGGGTTTTCCTTTATCGATTTATCGAAAAAAGTCCAATTCACCTCCCTCTTGGACTTTCAATTGGTATCAGAGCCCGATCTCTAATTTGAGATTTAACAACCCTAGATGATCCTAATTCGGTATGGATAATATAGAAGGTCAAGCTACAAATAGACCGCATTACTTCAATGGATCGAATTATACTTATTGAAAGACAAAAATAGAGATATTCATCCAATCCAATGATTATAGATAGGGGTGAGCAGAACTGAACCGAACCCGAAGAACCGAACCGAACCGAATTAGTTCAGTTCATTCGGTTCCGTTTTTCGGTTCGGTTCGGTTTTGGGATGTATGAAAAGTTCGAGTTTCTGTTCGGGTTCGGTTCTTTAAAAAAAAATTCGGTTCGGTTCGGGTCAGAACCGAAGTTTTCATACATGCCTTAGCCTATGAATCTATGGTCTAAAAACTTCGGTTCGGTTCCAAAAAGTTCGGTTCGGTTCCAAATGATTTGGAACCGAACAATTTTTGTTCGGTTCGGTTCGATTCCTTCATAAGTCATGTTCGATTCGGTTCTCTAAAAACATGACCGAAAAAAAATTCGGTTCTTCGGTTCTTGATCGAGAACCAAACCGAGAACCTAATGTTCACCTCTAATTATGGAGTATGACAAGTGATTGAGGATGGTCCCATTGTCCCTACCAAAACTCATGAAGGAAAGGTAGTGCCCAAGGTTAATAGTGAATTCACCCCAACCAATTTGAAGAATTTGCAAGTCAATGCCAATGCCAAAAGCTTTCTTTTTTGTGCTCTAAGTCCAAGTGAATTCAATAGAATCTCGGCTTGCAAATTGGCTAAAAAGATTTGGGACAAACTTGAGGTTACCTATGAAGGAACCAACCGAATCAAGAAGTCTAAAGTTAGCATGTTTGTTTATTATTATGAATTTTCTTGTATAATTAATGATGATGGGACAATTAGTGAAATGTTTACTCGTTTCATAAATATTCTTAATGTACTTGAATCTCTTGGTAGATTATATGTTAAAGATGAAGTTGTGAGAAAGATTCTTAAATATCTACCATAATCATCGGATCCCAAGGTGACGGCAATTGAATAAGCAAAAGACTTATACAAGCTATCCTTTGATGAATTCATGGATTCTCTTATAATATATGACATGAGCTTGAAGAGGAGTAATGATGAAGGAGATAAGAAAAAGGTCATCGCTTTCAAGTCCTCAAACAAGGAATCATTCGATTCGTGTCACGCCCCGACGCAGAAAACCCATCCGAGTCGTGATGTGAGCCACCTAAACCTATTCAATTCATCTCTGGCGCATCTATATAACATATAACACGACTAATTTAAACAATTAGATATGGGTTAAATCTGTAAATTTCTATCAATTTAATGATGATCACAAATTCAATTTATACACCTGAATGTAATAAAAAAAATTACTAATACAAATTGATCCTCAATTAAACATGTATACATATATATCAAAATCCTCAAAGAGGGAAATTATACATTTATACAAACTATCAGATTAAACTGGACCCCAACTCCTTAGACACCTCCAGAGGTCGACGTGTGAGGACATGTCTCTCCATTCCTGGGTCGACCGCTTGGGTCGAGCCCGTGACTCGTTGTGGACCGCAAGGGCAATTTGGTAAATTATTTCTTGTCGGTTTGTTTCACACCCGCGTGGTGCACACACAGCTCTTATGTTTGATTTACGTGTTTGCTAGAACCCTAGGCGGGCTTGGGATCAAAATATCCAAGCTCGGGCGCAAAAGCCTGTTTTTAGGCAGCTGGCGGCCCGTTGGCGATCGATCGCTCTTGAGAGCGATCGATCATACCTGTGTTGGTGGCCAACGTGTCCGGATAAGGACGCAAACCAACTTAACCCGACCAGTCTGACCGATCGATCCCTGGAGCGATCGATCGGACTCGAGCCTACAAATAGCCCGCGACTTCCCCTGTTTTTCTGGTTTGCTTCCCGTTAACTTCTTCCCCTCCGTTCTCCAAAACGTTTTGGGTGCTTGAAGGCTTGTTCGACTCGTGGTAGCGAGAGGAAGATCCTTGGCTTGGTTGAAAGCCGGCTTGGTGACCATACCACGGGGAATCAGCTGAGGAGTGCGTTTTCGGTAGGTTTCTACCTACGTGGGTTATTTAGGGGGTTTTCTCTAGATCTAGCCGGTAGATCTAGCTGTTCTTGGTTTTGTTGGATGCCACTTGCTTAGATTAATTACTGATATGAGTTTCATAAGATTTGATTGATTTTTTAGTAGGCTTTTAGCATGTTTAACCTCGGATTTTCCGGTTTCTATGTTCTTGAAGAACAACCGGGTTATGGCGTGTTTTTCGACGTGTAGGTGCATTATTTGGACTTATGATGAACATGAGAGTTGTAGATATTTGACTCTACTCTCAGACCCAACAGGTTTCATAATTTTCTGAGTTTTCTATGATTTGTTATGATTGTTCTACGGATGGGCTGCGTTGCAGCAATTAAAGGTAATTATTGAGATTAGTGATTTTAATTAGTGCTTTTCGGGTAATCTAGCTGTCTGATGTTTCCCAGTTTTGGATATGTTGATCCCAGCATGTTTATCTACGGGTGTCTAAGTTGGATCTCGAATCCGACGTTGTTTGGATGCCGGATCGACGAGATCACTTAGCCACTAATTAGAGGATCTTGTTGGTTTTAATAATATTATATGTGCTGAACATATAATATTATATAACATGTTCATCTAAGTTTTCGGGGTTGCTTCCCATTGCAGGAGTCCGCGGTTGACGGTCGCGGTACCATCGTAATGCCGGGACCCGCTGCGGATTGGCTGGTAACGGTTGGTAGTACCGCTGCAGCGATACAGTTGGACTTGTGTGTTGCTTTATCATACTGTTGCATGCTTATCTCTTACCTGTGTATGATCATAGCATGCATTCTATTATGTATTAGATGCATAAGGATAGGGCATGGGCGATCGGTCGATCGCCGATCCGAGGCTTTCGGATAGCTCGGATTTAGTTCTAGGACCGTGGCGGGTAGCTGACGCGCCCAAACCACTCGTCGTTAAAAGTGACTAGGGCGTCGAGATTATAATTTATACCGAATCCTAACTAACTACTACGTAGTTAGCGGGAGTCCGGGTCGATCCACAGGGAAATGAGAATTGATTAACGTACTCGATAGATAACTCCCAACAATAGCTAAGATAAATTGGGTTTTGGATTAATGACGATTAAAGTAATTAACTAAGTATAGAGAAATAAAACTAATATGGAGAAGCCTTGGGATTTCCATTTCATTGTAGGTTCTAGTGTAGCTTCCTAAGGAATTGAGGTGTGTAATCCAATTGGGACGATCGAAATCGAGAAGTCGACAAGCGGCTGGTTAGCCTCACTTATCGCTCGACGGAAGTCGGGTTAGAATCATCCGCCGGAAAGAATCACATTCACAAAGTCGACGAATGAGTAATTAGCTTCTATCGTCGCTAACGAACCTTCGATTAAGATCGATTCGTCGCAAGGAAAAGGTATTGTATGGAGTCGGGCATTGGATCCAGATGGTTCTAGCACCTCGAATCCAATGCAAGAGAAAGATAGAATGGATCCTCTAATTAGAGAGCTAGGGATGGTTCTAGCATCCCTAATCTCTAATCTAGGGCTATTCATCCTCCCAATGGAATTGGATGTGTTTCTAGCACATCCAACTCATTGGGGCATAACAACAAACACCCATCATGCACAAGTTCTAGCTCATACCAAAGAAGGGCATTCATCCATTCAACAAATAAGATCCATGTACAAAGATAAATAAATCATGCTCAAATCCATACAATAGATCATTCCCAAAGATTACACATCAAAAACCCTAAGAAAACTACAAAAGAATCCTACAACTACATGGAAATCCCAAGAGAAAGGAAGTTAGCTACTCATCTTGGATAGATCCATGGATGGAGGTTGATGAAGCTCTCCTCCCATGGATTTCCTCCAAGAAGTCCTCTCAATTGGGTAAGAAAACTAGAAAGGCTGGAGAAAGGACTGAGAGAAGATCCCTAAAATCCCCCATAATGGGTCTATTTATAGTAAACAAGCCTCCCCCACTCGGATTAGATCTGGACCATTGATTTTGCTCGGCTGGCACAAAAGGATCAATCCTTGTAAGGTAGAGGATCGATCTTCCTCTTTCGTGTGAATTGTGATCGCTGGTCCCGTGGAGGATCGATCCTCCTATAGGAAAGGATCGATCTTTGCTCTTGAGTTCTGGCTACGCCCCGATGAAGATCGATCCTATAGTAGATGGAGATCGATCCTAGAGAATGTTGCGTTCTGTCACTGAAAAATACGCATAAGGGATCGATCTTCTCTTTATGGAGGATAGATCCTTGTTGTCCCGACTGGATTCCTCTTAATGTACTTCAAAGGATCGATCCTTCTTCAATAAAGGATCGATCTTCTTCATAAAAACTGGCCCGAATGACTTCGTTTAAGCTCGGAACTTGATCCAATCCTCATTGAAGGCTCTTGTACCTGTCATAGGGTAATAATCATCAGTAAGGCCTTGCTCGGAGACTAACAAGGCCAAGTTAAAAGGGTGATTTATGCACTTTTCAAGTCTTATCACACCACCTAACTTGAACTTTGCTAGTCGTCGAGCAAAGCAAAAGAAAAATAACTTGAAGGGAAAGAGAAGAAATAAGAAACTATTAAAGAGCAATCACCCGATCAACAATTAGTCACTTCTCAAATAGCTTTGGTTCCTATGCAATCAAGATTCATTCATATGCACACATAGATTCGAATGCATAGCTCCATCCATCAACCCATAGCACAAGTAAAAAGCAAGCGAATAATTCCATCAATAGCATCATTCAAACACTTCAAAGCACTTGACCAAGATCAAGCTCATCTAAGCAATCCATGTAGTGAAAGTTGCTACTCGAGTATTCGGAGTCTCATAGCCATTCAAGTAGGGTTCCAATCAAAACTAGACATCCTTAGCGCTTTACACCGGTTGAACAAATGACAAATTTTATTTAAAATAAAATCTTTGTTCTTTTATTTTTTTCTTTTCTTCTTTTTTTTTCTTTTTTTTTTGACTAAAACCAGTGGTCGTGCAATGCCATGATCCCTTAGGCTTTCTACTAGGCCCATGTAACGAGATTTGGGCCAGTGGCTCCTCGGTCAGATGACCTAAAGGTACTAGGTGTTGAGGCACCCCTCAGGCTTAATTTCCCGAACCTAGCAGGCCACGAATCACAGCTGACCAACAAGCTTTTATTTGATACTAGCGTGACCGTGCAATGCCTTGATCCCTTAAACTTTTTACTAGGCCCATTTAACGAGTGTTAGATCACTGACTCCCAAGCCAGATGGCTTTGGGGCATTAGGTGTTGAAGCACCCCTCGGATCTAACTACTCGAGCCTAGAAGGCTACGAATCAAGACTAGTCATTTTTATTAACCTGGCTCTCGGCCTCTAACTTGTTTTCGAACCCTACTACAAGTCATCTCAATCGAGTGTAAATAGCATTGGACCCCCAATCTATCAAGGTCCCCCAATCAAACACTACTTGCCCCCTCATACAAGTGTAAGTGCACAAGTGGATTGGATCACTTAAATGTCCTTAATGCATGGCAAGAAGAATTAAAGTAGAAGAATAACACTACTCATGAAATGATTTGCCAACTTTTACAAAGCATGAGAATCAAGATGAAGTATGCAATAGTCATCCATGCTAGCATAAGAATTGAAAATTTTTCGCATATTTACCAATCAAATAAACGTGTGACTCACTGTAGATCGATCACAGGTTATCTATAAACATGATGCAATCATACCCCCTAACTTAAGCGGGTTTGTCCTCAAGCACGGAAGAAGGGTATAGTGTAGAGATAACCTTGTGACGATATGGACGAAAATGTAACCTTGACCAAAGGTATGAAAGGAGTTAGGGTCAAGGTTAGTCGTAAAAAACAGTAATGTTGTGATGTCAAAATGTCGTATTTTGTGTTACTATCCATAGCTCGTATGCCCTGTAAAAACATAGAGGAAATACCCATCATATCATTATGGAAAGCAAAGAATAGAGATGAAAATTTTTGAGAAAAATTGGGCATCATTCCCTCTATTTATTCAATAAGCCCAAGGGTTGTACAAAGATGCCATTTGCATCCAACATTTGTTACATTCATTCAAATTGAAATACCGAAATGCATCCATCTCAATCGTCATTTACAAGCATACATCCACATCCATAGACATACATCCACACCCGGGGCACACCCCCATACCAAAAATCATGTATATATATATAACCACTATCATCGATGCCAACCATATACAAAAGTAGAGCAATGGAATACAAAAAGTTACCCACCCTCCAATCACAAAAAGAGATACACTCCAACCATTCAGAAAATACAGAATATACCCCTAGATACAGTCTATCATCCCTGAGGTCTCGGGTCTGGAAAGGTAAGAGGTCGGAAAGGAACGATAGCAGTGACCGGCGGAGGTGGTGGGTGGATGGCATCGAGACGCGTGAGTACTCGAGGCGACCTGGTGAAGTGCAGTGATGTCCTGGCGAAGGGCGGCGTCGCGCGCGTCTACCTCGTCCAAGCACTGCAGTACTGCGTCCTGAAACGCCCGGTGCTCCCGATAGATCTCACCCATGGTAGGGTGCTCCACGGGTCCGAACTCTGGCGGGGGGCACCGAGGACGCGGCTGTCGGACTGGCGCACCGGCCTTCCTCATATGGCCGAGGACCTTGCCCCAAGTGGGGCCATCGAAGCGTGCAAACCTGAGGGCCTCCTCTGAGACAGTCGGCTCGCCCTCTGGGACTAGGTCCTGGCTCGCCAGAAAGCTGAAATGAGGCACGGGTGCGGGACGGCTTTCTTGGCATAGCTCGTTGTCTTGTCCCTGACTGCCCCTCAGTAAAACTGCAACATGTCCTGTAAAATCTGCTGTGGTATGTTGACCGCCCAATCCTTGGCCAACAACCACAATATGCATAGCCAATTACCAGTTCGATACTGGTCATGGCCATTCTGGAAGACATTGCGACGCAAAATATCGTCGAACAGTCAAAATTGAGGCGACAGCTCTGCCCGTGTAAATTTGCCCCGGCTTATGCGATCCGGGTTGAGGACGAGATGAGCCTTGTAGTTATGACGGAACAACTCCTCGGGCTGCAGCTTATGAAGACCGGGGCAACGTGATGGAATTGCCAAAACCTCGCAGATGGCCTTGTCCGTCAAGGTAACATCAACCCCATCAATTATGGATGTGAAGCCAAGGCAGGGGAAGTAACCATCGACAGCGTCGTCTCGCTCATCCCCGTAGGCGATGGCTATCATGTTCTGGTAGAACATGCAGACAAGCCTAGGGTACACGGTGGTCTCCGGTGTACAAAGAGGCAGAAGACCACGGTTCTCCAACATCTCAATAGAATCCTGGGCATGCTCGACAGTACGAAAGAACTCCACATTGAATGTAAATTCGAGGTTTACCTCCCGTTGCCAATCTGGACGGAGACCTCGGACGAGTGTGGGCGCAGTGGACGGCCGGGTTTGCTTCTTGATCTTCTTGGACTGGCGAGGGTTGGTTGAAGCTGCCTTCTTCCTCTTGGAGGTTGCCAGAGCCGTGGGTGATGCAGTTAGAGACCGCGTAGAGGAAGTGGCCGGCACTCTCGGAGTCCTTGCTGGCGGGGACGACGAGGATGGAGGGATGGAAGCTCGTGGGGGAGATGGTGAAGTCGGAGGGGTGGAAGCTTGCTGTGGAGGTGCCGGAAGCGCCGGGGGTCTTGTGGAAGGTGCGGAGAGAGGTTGTGCCGGTGGTGTGGAAGACGAAGCGGCGGCCTTGCCCTTCTCAGCGGCCTTCTTGGTGGCGGCAGTTGGCTTGCGACCCATCGGAGGTGAGTGGAGAGGATGAGGTCGGCTTGGGGTGAAGTGGAACGACGAAGGTGGCCGGCGACGAGGAGCTTGGAAGATGCAGCGGCGCCGGTGGCTCGAGGGGAGGTGAGGGAGAAATGTGGACGGCGGTGGGGTCGATTGAGGGAAGAGGAGTGAAGGGGAGGGGTCGTGGAGGCACTGGGAGATGGGGGGTGGTGGCTCGATGGTCGGCGGCGGCGATTTGCGTCGGAGTCGGAGACGAAGAGCGGCGCGGCGGCTTGCGTGAGGGAAGAAAGGGGAAAGGGGATCGATCTTAGGGCTTGTGAGCCCTAAGTCGATCCCGCTGAGGTTAAATTTTTTTTTCAAAACCCCGCAAAGGATCGATCTTCCTCAAGAGGAAGATCGATCTTTTGCCACGTGGCGGCATCATAACGGTTCTAACTTAAGTCGTGCCGATGTGTCCAAGTGAGTAAGATCGATCTTTAGGTAGAGAAGGATCGATCTCCTCAAAACCATCCCCCTGTCACGAATAAATTCGCAAAAGAGATCGATCTTTAGGTAGAGAAGGATCGATCACCTAAAAACCATCCCCATGTCACGAATAAATTCGCAAAAGAGATCGATCTTTAGGTAGAGAAGGATCGATCACCTCAAAACCATCCCCCTGTCACGAATAAATTCGCAAAAGAGATCGATCTTTAGGTAGAGAAGGATCGATCACCTAAAAACCATCCCCCTGTCACGAATAAATTCACAAAAGGGATCGATCCTGAGGTATCGAAGGATCGATCTCTCGTCCCCAGGTTCCAGCGCACATTCAATCGGATATAAAGGATCGATCCTCTCCGCTTGGAGGATCGATCTTTTTATGTAACAAACTGCAAAACTGGGCTGAAAATCTAGGAATTCGCCCCACACACCTCAAGCATGGATACTAGGCTCATTAGGCGTTAAAATACCACAATACAAACCCTCCAACTCAGACAACTCATCAATCATCCCACACATTCAACATACCATCTCGACATCACACTTATTCAAACAAAGATCAATTCAAAAACACACCAAAATCAAACATGCAAATAATGGGAAAAACATTCAATCATGCAAAGAAGAAATAACAAACAAATTCAGAAAAATATGAAGAAAGGATGGGTTGTCTCCCACCAAGCGCTAAATTTACCGTCGATAGCAAGACGCAACAAAGTTCAAGTATCGTATGGTTCCGCCAACATCACGGTTGGCTCAAGAGTGATGTCAAGAGGGAAACTATGAATATAAGGTTTCAAACGTTGGCCATTGACAGTGAATGTAGCCCCCGAGAAAGGATTTTGCACCTCAACAGCTCCATGGGTGAAAACCTTAGTGACATCAAATGGACCATCCCACCTAGTCTTAAGTTTTCCCGGGAAAAGCCGAAGACGTGAATTGTAGAGCCAAACCTTATCCCCAACATCAAAGGTTTTCCGAACTATGAGTTTATCATGAAAAACTTTAGTCCGGGCCTTGTAGATTTTGGTATTCTCGTAAGCCTCATTTCGAATTTCTTCAAGCTCATGAAGTTGGAGTTTCCTATTGTTTGAAATATCATTAGCGTCCCAATTGAGAGCTTGAATTGCCCAAAACGCTTTATGTTGAATCTCTACCGGGAGATGGCAAGGTTTTCTGAAGACCAATCGGAATGGTGACATCCCGATTGGCATTTTGTAGGCCGTTCGATAGGCCCACAAGGCATCATTGAGCTTAAATGCCCAATCCCTCCGATCAATTCTCACAACTTTTTCTAAGATCCGCTTGATCTCGCGATTGGACACCTCAACTTGGCCACTAGTTTGAGGGTGATAAGGCGTGGCTACCTTATGGGTAATTCCATATTTTTCACATAGAGATTTAAAATGCCGGTTGGTGAAGTGAGGGCCACCATCGCTTATGATGGTCCTCGGGAAACCGAAACGAGTGAAAATATTGGCATGCAAGAATTTCAACACGACTTTATGATCATTTGTTTTCGTGGCAATTGCCTCCACCCATTTGGAAACATAATTCACCCCTACCAAAATGTATAAGTAGCCATTTGATTGAGGGAATGGCCCCATAAAATCAATATCCCACACATCGAAAACTTCACAAACAAGAATGGGAGTTTGGGGCATTTCATTTCGTCTAGAAATTGTGCCAATTTGTTGACACCGGAGGCAAGCTTTGGCAAAATTATGCGAATCACGGAATATGGTAGGCCAATAGAAACCGCATTCAAAGATCTTTGCGGTTGTCTTCCTACCGGAGAAATGTCCACCACAAGGATGAGAATGACAATGAGTATGGATGGACGTAACTTCCGATTCGGGAACACATCTTCTCAACAATTGGTCTGGGCATCGTTTGAGCAAGTATGGATCATGCCAAAAATAGTTCTTGATATGTGAGAAGAATTTGTTTCGATCATTTTTGGACCAAAAGAGTGAAATTTGCCCGGTGATGAGATAATTGACAATATGAGCAAACCACGGCTTGGGAAATTGATCGATGGCCAAAAGATGCTCATCCGGGAACAACTCATTGATCGGAATGGAGTCTAAGATGTGCTCGGACGATAGCCTAGAGAGGTGATCCGCTACAACATTAGAGGAGCCCTTTTTATCCTTAAATTCAAGATTGAATTCTTGGAGAAGCAAGATCCATCGGAGTAAGCGTGGTTTGGCATCCTTCTTCGAGAACAAATACCGCAAAGCGGCATGATCGGTAAAGATAATAATCTTGGAACCAAGGAGGTAGGATCGAAGTTTCTCCAAGGAAAAGACTACCGCTAGCAACTCTTTCTCGGTAGTCGTGTAATTGACTTGAGCATCATTTAAGGTTTTGCTAGCGTAGCATATGACGTGAGGGAGTTTGTCAATCCGTTGACCCAAAACGGCGCCCACGGCATAATCCGAGGCGTCACACATGATTTCGAAAGGAAGTGAATAATCAGGTGCGTGCACAATGGGTGCGGAAGACAAGGCCTCGCGAACAGTAGTATAGGCATGCATGCAAGGATCATCAAAGTTGAAAGGAACATCTTTAGCAAGTAAGGCACAAAGGGGACGAGAAATTTTGCTAAAATCCTTGATGAAGCGACGATAGAAACCCGCATGCCTAAGGAAAGATCGGATTTGTCAAACCGATGATGGAGGAGGAAGTTTAGAGATGAGCTCAAGTTTGGCCTTATCAACTTCGATCCCCCTACTTGAAACAACATGGCCCAACACAATCCCCTCATTTACCATAAAATGACTCTTCTCCCAACTCAAGACTAGGTTTGTTTCCTCACACCTAGCTAAGACTTTGGTAAGATTCTCAAGGCAAGAGTCGAAAGATTGACCAAAGACTGAAAAGTCATCCATGAAGATCTCTAAAAAGTGTTCGATCATGTCTCCAAAGATGGCTAACATGCAACCTTGAAACGTTGCCGGTGTATTACATAGACCAAAGGGCATATGCCGGTAGGCGAAAGTACCAAAAGGACAAGTAAATGTCATTTTCTCTTGGTCCTTAGGATCAATTGCTACTTGGTTATATCCGGAGTAGCCATCAAGGAAACAATAGAAACTTTGCCCGGCAAGTCTGTCTCTCCAAAATTTGGTCGATGAAAGGAAGTGGAAAATGGTCTTTTCTAGTGAATGAATTCAACTTCTGGTAATCAATACATACTCGCCATCCCGTAGTTTGGCGAGTAGCAATGCTTTCTCCCCTCTCATTCTTAATCACGGTAATGCCCGATTTCTTAGGCACTACTTGGGTTGGGCTCACCCATTTGGAGTCCGAGATAGGGAAAATGACTCCCGCCTCAAGGAGTTTAAAAACCACTTTCAACACAACTTCCCTCATGTTTGGGTTCAATCGACGTTGAAACTCTATGACACTCTTAGACTCATCTTCTAAATGTATGCGATGCATGCATATAGATGGGTCTATCCCCTTGAGGTCGGCAATGGACCACCCAATGGCCCTCTTGTGCTTGGTGAGCACCTTAATGAGTTTTCCCTCTTGTGCAAGAGTCAAGGATAAAGAGATGATTACCGGGAGGGAGCAATTCGGCCCAAGATACTCATATTTCAAATTGGATGGCAAGGGTTTCAACTCTAGGGTTGGCGGCTTAATCAAAGATGGGGGTGCCGGTGTGGAGGATATAGGTGGCAATGGCTCAAAAGAAGTTTTTCGAAAGGCCATGGCACAGGCATGTTCAAATGCATCGAGTAAATCCGAAGTGGGTAGATCCACATCTTGCAATGCATTAAAAACCATTGGAAAATCATTGAAAGTCAACACTTCATCACGTAAACCCGGAAAATCCTCTTCAACAATCGGCAACTCATCAAAATTCAAAACATCATCACCACTCGATAAAGAGTCATCACAAGCATCAACAAATGATTCACAAGCATCATTCATATCAAAATTCGCAACCATCACATCATTTGCACATTCATCAACAATATCATCATCCACCAAAGAATCGACCATAAAACATTCACTCCCATGCATAGATTGTTTAGTAGCATCAATAATATTTAATTTCAATTCCATATTCCCGAAGGTAACGGTCATGATGCCACTTCTACAATTGATGCATGCATTGGCCGTAGCCAAGAAAGGTCGTCCAAGTATGATGGGAATGGATTTCTTATGTCTAACACCCGGTTACATGTCAAGTACAACGAAATCAACCGGGAAAACACATCTATCGACCTTGACTAATATGTCTTCAAGAACACCCCGTGGTGTCTTGATAGATCTATCGGCCAATTACAACGCCATCGAGGTCGGCTTGAGCTCTCCTAAGCCAAACTTATAAAACAAGGAGTATGGCATAAGATTCACACTAGCTCCTAAATCAAGAAGAGCTCCCTCAATCAATTGATCTCTTATGATGCAAGAAATGGTAGGAGTACCGGGGTCTCTCAATTTCGGAGGTAGATCAAGTTGAAGAATAGAGCTAACTTGCTCAGTTAGGAAGAGCTTTTCGGAGACGTGAGATTTGGATTGCCTCTTATGGGTACACAAGTCTTTCAAAAATTTTGCATAAGAAAGCACTTGCTTGATGGCGTCCAACAAGGTAAGGTTGATGTGGACCTTCTTGAAAAGTTCTAGCATCTCCTCATACTTGCCACTCTTCCAAGGTTGGGATGTGGCTTGAGGATCAACTAGTGCTTGAGGGTATGGAGCCCTAGGGATGTATGCTTTGGTTGGTAATGGATCGAGTGAAATAGGCTCATTTTCCTTGAAAGATGGCACTTGATTCGAAAAATCATGAGGGGCATGATGAGGTGATGCTTGAGAGTCATTCATTGAAGTAGACAAATGAGGGTCATGCCCTTGCCCTAATGTGGTGTCTTTGGCCATCTCAACATTAGGAAAAATCTTTCCACTTCGGAGGGTAGTGACCGCTTGCACTTCCTCGTGAGTGAAATCAACAAAATGTTGGCCTTTAGGGTTTGCTATGGGTTGACTAGGAAGCCTACCCTCCTCCCTTCTTGCCATAGTATTGGTCAATTGGCCTATTTGCACTTCCAACTTTACAATGGATTGGGAATGAGAATGCAAAAGTTGGGTACTTGACTCAAAAGAATCCAAGGCCTTGAGAAGCCTTTCCTCAATACAAGGGTCACGTTTAGGAGCTTGATGGGCTTGATAGGGAGCTTGGTATGGGGAAAGCCCAGGTGGCCTTTGATTCCAATTTGGAGGATGAGATGATTGAGGATAACTTGGCACTTGAGGTGGATATGCATGAGGAGCTTGAGGTGGGCGGTATGTGATTGGATTTTGTGGAGGTTGGTTAGAAGAATATGGCGCTTGATACCTAGGAGGATAGCTTGGGGCTTGATTGCCCGCAATTGGAGGCCTAGGATTGTATGCATTTGGAGGTTGTTGGCCGGGATTTCTCCATGAGAAATTTGGATGATCCCTAAGACCGGGATTGTATGTATTTGAGTAAGGGTCATAGGTAGGCTTTGATTGATTAAAGACCGCATTAATGTGCTCTTGCACGAGCTCCGGATAATCACATGCCAAATGGCATTCGGTAACTAGGTGACCGGGAGTCGAACATAAGAAGCAAAGTTCTCCCAATGATGGAGAATTAGGTGGGTAACTCGATGAAGGAGGAGTAGGAATTTGATTCAAGGAATGAGCAAGAACTTGATCAAATTTTCTACTTGGAGTATCAATTTGTTGTGCAACACGGGTGGCTTCGGATATCTCTAATACTCCTCTAGAGTTGGATTGTCCCTTAGGGCTTGAAGTATCCATAATATTTCTTGAAGTAAAGGTATGGTTTTGGGAATTAATGACAAGCTTTCCAAATAAAACTCATGAGTCCTCATATGGGTTGGTCATGAACACCTCACCACAAGCGGTGTCTACATCTTGTTGATGACGTATTCTAAGACCATTATAAAAATAATCCACGAGGGACCACTTAGGAATTTGATGGTGTGGGCATTTCCTAATAAGTTCCTTAAACCTATCCCAAGCATCATGAAAAGGTTCGTCATCTTCTTGACGAAAGGTCGCTATTTGGGTCCTCATTTCATGAGTCTTTGCTATAGGGTAGAACTTTTCAACAAAAGCACTTTGTAATTGGTCTCATGTGGTGATCGTTTGGGGCTCAAGAGATCCTAACCAATGCTTGGCTTTGCCCTTCAAGGTAAATGGAAACAATTTCAATCTCATTGTATCCTCGCTAAAATTTGGAATTTTGACCGTGGAACTCTTTTCAATAAAATCTTCTAGATGGTAGTAAGGATCCTCATTACTCAAGCCGTGAAAGTTTGGAAGGAATTGAGGCTTAAACTCGTAGTGTGCGGCTTGAACAATGGGTTGTTGTATACCCGACGTGGGTGCAAATGTAGAAGGGACATAGTAATCCTTCATACTCCTACGGTCCGGGATGGGATTAACATTCGGATTGATTTCCAGGTTGGGCTCATCCATGACTTGATGAAGCGGGAGGTCCTTATGCAAGGGTATGCTTGAAAATGTCCTAAAATCTAAGAATTCTTGCAATGTGATATCTAGATCTGAATCCTCATGCACACTCATTCACACATATGAGAACTTGGACCATACAAGGTAAGAGATACATTACAGTGGGATGGTCCAAGAACTTTGTATCTTCGCCCGTAGATGACTTGCTTCGCCGCTCGGAAGCTTCACCTACAAACACAAAAAGATATACAATATAAGCAATGTTCTATTTTTGGTATTTTGTAATAAAAGAAAGTAAAGCAACCTAATTGAAAGGAGAGATTTATCAAGTAAGAAATTCAAATCAACAAGTCCCCGGCAACGGCGCCAAAATCTTGACGCGCCCAAACCACTCGTCGTTAAAAGTGACTAGGGCGTCGAGATTACAATTTATACCGAATCCTAACTAACTACTACGTAGTTAGCGGGAGTCCGGGTCGATCCACAGGGAAATGAGAATTGATTAACGTACTCGATAGATAACTCCCAACAATATCTAAGATAAATTGGGTTTTGGATTAATGACGATTAAAGTAATTAACTAAGTATAGAGAAATAAAACTAATATGGAGAAGTCTTGGGATTTCCATTTCATTGTAGGTTCTAGTGTAGCTTCCTAAGGAATTGAGGTGTGTAATCCAATTGGGACGATCGAAATCGAGAAGTCGACAAGCGGCTGGTTAGCCTCACTTATCGCTCGACGGAAGTCGGGTTAGAATCATCCGCCAGAAAGAATCACATTCACAAAGTCGACGAATGACTGATTAGCTTCTATCGTCGCTAATGAACCTTCGATTAAGATCGATTCGTCGCAAGGAAAAGGTATTGTATGGAGTCGGGCATTGGATCGAGATGGTTCTAGCACCTCGAATCCAATGCAAGAGAAAGATAGAATGGATCCTCTAATTAGAGAGCTAGGGATGGTTCTAGCATCCCTAATCTCTAATCTAGGACTATTCATCCTCCCAATGGAATTGGATGTGTTTCTAGCACATCCAACTCATTGGGGCATAACAACAAACACCCATCATGCACAAGTTCTAGCTCATACCAAAGAAGGGCATTCATCCATTCAACAAATAAGATCCATGTACAAAGATAAAGAAATCATGCTCAAATCCATACAATAGATCATTCCCAAAGATTACACATCAAAAACCCTAGGAAAACTACAAAAGAATCCTACAACTACATGGAAATCCCAAGAGAAAGGAAGTTAGCAACTCATCCTGGATAGATCCATGGATGGACGTTGATGAAGCTCTCCTCCCATGGATTTCCTCCAAGAAGTCCTCCTCTCAATTGGGTAAGAAAACTAGAAAGGCTGGAGAAAGGACTGAGAGAAGATCCCTAAAATCCCCCATAAGGGGTCTATTTATAGTAAACAAGCCTCCCCCACTCGGATTAGATCTGGACCATTGATTTTGCTCGGTTTGCACAAAAGGATCGATCCTTGTAAGGTAGAGGATCGATCTTCCTCTTTCGTGTGAATTGTGATCGCTGGTCCCGTGGAGGATCGATCCTCCTATAAGAAAGGATCGATCTTTGCTCTTGAGTTCTGGCCGTGCCCCGATGAAAATCGATCCAATAGTGGATAGAGATCGATCCTAGAGAATGTTGCGTTCTGTTACTGAAAAATGCGCATAAGGGATAGATCTTCTCTTTATGGAGGATCGATCCTTGTTGTCCCGACTGGATTCCTCTTAATGTACTTCAAAGGATCGATCATTCTTGAATAAAGGATCGATCTTCTTCATAAAAACTGGCCCGAATGACTTCGTTTAAGCTCGAAACTTGATCCAATCCTCATTGAGGGCTCTTGTACCTGTCATAGCGTAATAATCGTCAGTAAGGCCTTGCTCGGAAACTAACAAGGCCAAGTTGAAAGGGTGATTAATGCACTTTTCACGTCTTATCAGTAGCAAGGTCCAGGTTGGATTGTAGTATTCGATCGATATCGATGATAGGCTTAGATGACTTGAATACATATTGATCGATGATTTAGAGGTCGTGTCGGTCTCGAGTCGGGTTCTGAGGTGTAGCCGGTGTCCAGTTATAACGACTCTTGAGTAGAGGGTGTGCCTACTCAGCGGTGTCATTTCCCGCCAGCAGTGTCGGTTACTTGCTTGTGAGTCAGCAGTGTTGTTTCCTGCTTACTGAGCGTGACCCATTATGTGACCAGTTCTTCTAAAAGATCATGATCGTGGACCTCAGGGACACGCTGTGGGGTTATAGGCCCCTGTGTACACTCGGACCTTACTTGGGGGCGACACTGTTGTGTTTCCTCCCTTTCTGTGTGTCGTAAAGTAGAACCCTACTGAGCTTTATGCTCACTCCTACCCGGGCTGCGTTTTACAGGTGCATGCGTCAGCTCTTCGTCAGTAGCCCCTACCGGACAGGTATTTGGTAGCGCGGCGGCGTCTGACGGTGCTTGAGGAGCGGTGATCATCTGTCTACACCCTTTTATTTAGATAGTCTCCTACGGGAGTATCTTGTACAAATATAAACCCTTTTGAGGATTTGAATATTATATTGTATTCCTTTTGAGGTTATCACACCCCAGCCAGCTTATTGCTAGTCTCTAGCAATTCAAAACGCATAAAATATATTTAAGCACACTAACGGTTCACGGATATAGATATGCATGATAAAAATTCTGCCTTATCAAGTCAATATTGTTGTACACAATACAGAGCATGAAAACTTCTGATACTGATACACATGCTATCAACATATGAAATCAACTTCTACACATTAAATATGCTAATCACCATCAAGAAGAACACATGTGACGTGACAAATAAATGTTACGTACAGAAGCAATTTCTACCCACCATTAGTCCAAACACACTACTATCTTCATTACCAATCATCCAACCCTCGCACTTTAAGTACAACATGCTCTTTTTGTTTTTTTTTCCTTTTTTTTTCTTCAACTATCAGACATTTTGCCTTTTTACGCGAGCACTCTTCGCTTCTTGAGGCGCAGAGACCCGGTTACTTAACAAAACACTGAGTAGTTTTTTTAGCTATTAGTGGTTCTACCTTTGTATGCGAGCTCCCAACTCCCTAAGGCAAGAACACCCGGTTACTCAGTAGATCACTTAATAGTCGTTTAGGCACAGCTTAATCAAGTTTCATAACTTTTTCTTTTTCTTTTTCTCTCTGCATACAATACTCAACACTAGCTAATGCTGAAATCATGGTCTAGATTGACAATAGCATGCTCATTCCTCTGGTGAGTATAATTACCACTGCACAGAAAGTTTTCGTGCGTGACTCACATAATGCTCTATGCTCTACCTTCATGTTATCACGCATACAATCAAGGTATAGGCCAATTCATAAGAAAGCAGCATGTATAATAAGCATAAAAATTTCAGCTCATGTACAATTTAACACTATTATACCCACAAGGTAGCATGAATACGGTCATGAATGTCTATACCCCCAACCTGAAATTAACATTGTCCTCAATGTGTGCATCGTAAACAATAACATACGTAGGAGCTGGTTATCCAAATTTCCATAGAAAGAAGAGACAGACAAGATAATGTAAATAAGAAAGATGCCACCTGATAGAGTAAGCGAACATCTCTTGAAGGATCCTCAAGGTGGTTGAAAACCTAAAAGAAAACAAAAGAGAAAATATAAAACTGAAAACTAAAGCTTAAAACAGGTTACCTTTGTGGGTTGCCTCCCACCCAGCTCTTTATTTAACGTCTAGGCAAGACGTACTACAAAGCCTTAAGGTTCAACCAGGTTTGTATGATTGTAATGCTTCAAGCGGTGCGAAGACCTCTTTTGCTCTCTCATAACTATGCAAGTCATCCTTTACCATCGTCAAATCCGCTTCCAATGTAGTCTTCACTTACTCCTTCCTGAAATTAGAGAACACCAATGAATCTACAACATCTATTGAAAAACAATCAAAAGAGTTTGAAGGACATGACATAGACTCAAACACTTTAAATTCAACAGTTTCACCTAAAACTGTCATACTGAGCTTTCCATCCTTCACATTAATCATAGTCTCAGCTATAGCCATAAATGGACGACCCAACAAAATAGGTAAATTTCTATCATTCAACGGTGCATCATCCATATCCAATATCATAAAATCAGCATGGATAATTAACTTATCAACTTGTACTAAGATATCTTTTACAATGCCTAATGGATATTTAATTAAACGATCTGCAAGTTGTAGAGACATAGTAGTAGGTTTTAGTTCACCCACACCCACCTGAGGAAAAACAGAGTAAGGCATCGAATTAACACTGGCTCCTAAATCAAGCATTGCATCCCCTATTTTTGTATCACCAACAGTAATACTAATGTTAAAACTCCATGGATCCTTAAGCTTGGATGGAAAGTTTCCTTTGTAACACCGCGCTTGTCGTTTCTGAAATCATCACATTTTCATGCAGTTCATACTTACGTTTAAAAGTACGTAGTTCCTTGAAGAACTTTGGAAAGGCTGGCATTTTCCTAATTACATCAAGTAATGGTAAGTTCACATTAACCTTAGATAGGATATCATAAATTTCAGAATATGACTTATCCATTTTGGCTTTCTTCAGGCGGCCTAGAAAAGGAACTGGCGGTACATATGGTGGAGGGGTGTTGTGACGAACCTCCGGATTTGAAATTGCTCTCTTTCCATGCTCAGAAGAAGATGTGGCCAGCGGTGACCTCTTCGAGGGCTCTTCCCTCTCGACTTCCTGATGTCGCTCAAATGTGTCACACACAGCAGTCGCGGTGCAGTACAACATAAGAGAGGTCGAACCCACAGAGAGACAATCAGGAAAGATCCAGAAACACAGATAACAATATATCGAAAACAATCAAGAGCAATAAAAGTTAAGAAAATAGATCGAAGATGTAATGATAAGATAAAAGTTAACGAAAGAAATCAAGATTTGAATGAGGCTAGGCTTCAGGAATCACTTCACTCGGATTTAGGTTCTTCTCTTCTCAATGGTTCATATGATACTCAGTCAAGGGATTCACATCCCAATCACCTTAACCGGAAGATATAGAAATATAAACTTAACAAAATATATAAATGTCTCTTTTTATGATTGATTCTTCCTTATTATAGGTCCAACTTCATCCAACCCAAACCTAAGAATATATGATACCGGCTGTCACTACAGGCAACATATAGCAAAAGTTCATCGGGACAAAGCCCTAACTCTATCTAACTAGATCTCTAAGAATACATAATACCAACTCTCACAATCTGCAATGCATAGCAAAGATTTCACGAGATAAAGTAGGTAAACAATAGATCAATCTTGTTGTTTCATCCTTGAGTCTACTTTTTGCGTAAAAGCTAACATAGACGCTTCCAAAGACGACTTAACATGTGGGTTAAACTGATTAGCAGTAGGCATACTAGCATTAGCAGTATTTTTCCATGAAAAATTAGGATGTTCCCTCCAACCAGAATTATAAGTATTTGCATAAGGATCAAATCTAGCTCTCGGGTTATAAGCATTCATCAAATTAGCTTGTTCTTGCACATATTCAGGAAATTCACTACCAGAAGGACATGAATCAACCTATGACCAACAATATTACAAATTGAACAAACCTCAACCGGTTTTGCTTGTGTGGACATCATCGCGTCCATCTTCTTATTGAGGGTTGCAATTTGCCTTGCAAAATCGTCGTTCTGGTTCAGCTCATAGATGCCTCTCGCCGTATTCCTTGTGTCCCTCTGCTGCGAGTTGGATCCTAACATCTCATAAATCTCGTATGCCTCTGGGGGTATCCTTTTGAACATCGCTCCACCTGCAGCATTATCTGCCATAGTCTGACAAGAAAGATTTAGTCCATCATAAAAATATTGTATCTGATTTTCTAAAGAGTAATTATGATGTGGGCATTGCATCAAAAGCATTTTAAATCTATCCCATGCTTCATGGAATGGTTCTCCATTAGCTTACTGAAAATTTGGAATCTGTCTCCTCAAGTTGGTAGTCATGGCATGAGAATAAAATTTACTAACAAACTTGTTATAAATTGCATCCCAAGTAGTTTGTGATCCAGGAGGCAACGACATCAGCCATCTCTTCGCTTTATCCTTCAATGTATAAGGAAAACATCGCATCCTCAGTTGATCTTCAGTAATGCCACCTAGAGGAAAAGTCTGAATAGTAGCATAATAATCTTTCACAAAAGTCAATGCATCGTCAGAGGGTAAACCATGAAATTCAGGAAGCATAGAAAAATGTAAATTTTTAAGTTCATAATTCCTAGCCTCTGCAGGTAACGCGATGCATGAAGGTGATGTAGAAATAGTAGGCCTCGTGTACTCCTCCAAAGGACGTACATTGTTAGATCTCTTCTTCCAACTAATTTGATCTACTTTATCATTCAAGGGCAACAACTTTTCTTTCCGTGATCGGCGATCTTGCATTCACTACTAATAAACTCTAATCAAATCCCCGACAACGGCGCCAAAAACTTGATGAATAAATTTTATATCTCGCAAGTATACGAATCGGTGTGATCAGTATAGCAGCAAGATGAGTATCATACCCACAGAGATTTGTAGAGATTATTAGAGTAAAACTCTAAAGAACAGAAAAGAAAGAAAATAAGGAAGAGAAAATAAGAAATATGAAGTCTCGAAAATAGATGATCTAATAACGAAATAAGAAAATGATGAAAATATGAAGGATGAATACTAAGGTTCTGATTTCACCATAACATCTTCATTCTATGCCTTGAATCAATCAAGATCTCAGTTTAATTCCAAGGGTTCGTTCTTCCGGTATAATGATTTGTTCGCCCGCGGTCTTCACCAAGTACCCTCAATTAACCCTAACTAATGAACCCATAACTAAGTGTTAACCAAGAATCCATTAAGCTTTGAAGAACAATTATGAACCAAGAATAGTAGCTTGAACCCGGCTTTGACATAAACTCATTCATTCATAGATCCTGCAAGATTAGGGAATGAACCTTCGCCCAATCTCACATAAAATAATCTATAATACTTCTATTGGCCAGATAAAGGTATTTAAGATCTCAGTTATAATAATGAATGAAACAAGTAATATAACCTGATTAAATAAATATTATCCAATAACATAGAATGATTCTGTTAGGCTACATCGGTACCTTAGAGAAGAAACTAGCCACTCATGTTCATCATGAGGGTAACAAAACTAATGAAGAAATAAGATGAGGAAAAGAAAAGAAAACCAAGCCTGGAACCCGTCTCCTCTCCTCCAAACGCTGCCAAAAAGTCCCCCTCGAACCCTAGAAAGAGTCATATTTATAGCCTTAAGTGTCTCCATCCTCGGATTAGATCTAAACCGTTGATTTTCTTCACTGAGAAAGTAGGATCGATCCTTCCATAGGTGTAGGATCGATCTATTGGCTCAAAATCTTCAATTTCTGGCTACGTCCGACTCGGATCGATCCTTTGCTATGTGTAAGATCGATCCTACTCAGTAAGATGGATAGTAGGATCGATCCTACTGTGAACATCTGAAAAGTATGCGTTCTGTCAGGTTGCATGCATAAAAGGATCGATCCTTTTAGGGAGAAGGATCGCTCTTTCTTTACAGAGTATTTACTGTTTTGCCATCCAGACTGCGCTATTAGTACTAAAATTGCCGTAACTTCCTCTAGGAAACTTGGAATCACGAACCGTAAAATTTTTCAGAAACTAGACTTCAAGAGCTTTCCAACCATATATGACACTTCATCTGGTTCTTCATCAAGAGGTACAGTTTAATCTTTAAAGTTGATCTATATAATCTTTTCAGCTTCATTGCTCATTTTTCCTGCATTTTTCAAACAACTATGTGAAGCAACATATAGATATAAAAATAGTAATAAATGTGTTAATTAAGGATAATAATCTAGCAATTGAGATGGTTATAAGACTGTTCAGAGTGCACTTTCATGCACTCATCAGTTGTTAATCTTAGTTTTATTAAGGGTGCTTATGAATTGTTTAGGGAAATCAGTAGGTTAGAGGGAACCCCTCGTCAAAATTATTCCGCATTAGTTAGGTTCCGGTTCGCGTCGCCCCGTCAGGTTGGGCCTTCGCGGGTCAGGGTGAGAGACGACGCGCCACCAAAAATCTATCTAGCTAGTGCTACGGAAGAAGAGCAGGCGCATGCACCTACAAAACGCAGCCCGGATAGGAGTGAGCGATAAGCTCAGTAGGGTTTTACTCTACATCATATTGAAAGAATGAAACAACAACAATATTACTTCTCCGCCTAAGTCTAAGGTATGGCAAGGGTCCCGTAACCCCATCGATGTACCAAGGCGGGGAGGAAGAAAGGAGTACCCGGAAGAGGATTGATCGTCGATGATGGCACTCCCTCGAACAATCCCTTTGTCAAGAGTTTCGAAAGGGGGTGGTGACTTGGAAAGGAACTCTCTCAAACAATCCTTTCGTCAAGGAGACCAAGCCTTAGAAGCCGAATCCTTTGACTAATATTTCCGGATACCTTCATTCATAGGTACATGGGCCTTTATATAGACAAACTATAAGAGATCCAAGTGAAGTAGAATTGACTCAATGACTTTTTACTAAGAAATAAAAGAAAAAGTCATATTATAATATGAATAACTAAACTACGAAAGTAAAATAGAAAAGCAATAACTGAACTATACTTGGGTGTCGGACATTCGGAGGCAAGTGGGGGCCGGTCCCTTGTGTGGCTGGTTCAAGGGGGAAGCCGCCCTTTGTTGGCCGGCTTGGGCTTGAGTCGAGCCTAGGTTTGGTTCGGTCTGGTGCATCAAGCCCGATTTTTGAATATTTGAATATTGACACGTATCACCTAACTATAACAGCCTCAAACAAATTTGAAGGCACTATGATGAGTGCACTTGTGAGCCCATCATCAAATAAATAAAAAACCTTTTTTTTTTCTCGGTCCCAAACCTGTTTTCTTGATCTCCTCCTAAACATCATATAGAGTTCATCCTAAAGCTCTTAGACACCTACTTTTATAGTGGCATTTATCCATCCCCAACTAAGGAAGACGAATTCTTTCTCAGAGCAATAACTCCATCACCGCTCAAACCAAGAAAAAGGAGCCAATAAATTAAAGTGTCACCCTCTCAGATTGCAGCTCAAACTTTTAGATCAGGAGTTGTGACAAATATGTGACATTTTACCAAAAATATCATCAAAATAGAAGTAAAAGGGCTCGATTGGACCATGTTCTTTTAAACTCTTATATAATGCCAATTGATGGTGGTTCCAACTCCCTAGTCTTAACCTCAGTTCTTGTTGGTTGGTATGAGGCTTTGTTCCACGTCTTATCTTAATTCATACACATTAAAAACATGAATAATACATCCAACTAACTATATGTATATATGTACTCCCAAGTCCCAACCTGCATGATAGTAATACATGCAAACAAAACTAATTATGAAAATAGACACCAATTGGATCAAACAAACAATTTTATCACATTTTCCAATAGGGTTTTTTATAAATAGCTACCTACGTACACTATTTTCAACTTTATTTGTAAATAGGTACTAAATTGCATAGCTTTCAAATCAAATATTGCATCCCCGTACCTATATTTTCAACTTTATTTGCAAATAGGTACTATCGTTAGTTGTTGCCCTATCCAGTCAGTCAGTGATGCTAATTAGGATAGAATAATAAAAATGCTCTCTTTCTTATTTCCACTGTCTTATCTCACTCTTTTAAGCACGTCTATCTTTAAAAATAATATGCCTATTTTTAGTTATTTCATGACTCAGATTATGACTCATTATCTGAGTCATAAAATTATGCACATGTGACATAAGATTATAACTAAATTAAAAAAAAAAGGATAGTGGGTTGCCATGGTGCACACGTGGCTTAAGTTAGTTATTATAAAGATAAAGGGAGAGGAGAGAAAAAGAATAGGGGTGAGTAGTTAGCCGTGCCAGGTGGCACGGACCCAGCACCTAGTGTTTTATAACGTGACATCTGAGTTATGATGTAACATTTGAGTCATATACATCATGCGCACACGTGACGAAAAAGGGAGAGAACGAGAGAGAGAGAGAGTGGGGTGGTTATTGGGTGGTTAGGAGAGAGCAATAGGGGAGTAACGAGGGGTCGTGGTTACTCGTGACAGGTGACATGGAGCCCACCTAATATACATATAGAAAGGGTATTTTTGTCTTTTCAAGATAGATTAATTGAGATAATCATAATTATTAAGTTAAAACTAGCAACTACTGAACAAAAGCTAACGGCAGGTGTCTATTTGCAAATAAGTTTGAAATGTAGGTACCGAAATGCAATAATCGGTCCGTTTGGTTCCAGGATAATGGGGGCTAATCCATTAGCTCCCCTAATTCCGAGATAGCAGCCAAACGGTGCCTTATCCTGATTAGTAATCCTAGGATTTCTATCCGGGATAACTTTAGTCATTACATCTTATCCCTACTTTTCATATTTATCCTAGTTAATCATTACATCTTTATCCTTACTTTTCAACCAAACACTACAATGCATCCCATTATTTATCTCAGCACATCAATCCCTATCCCCTTTAATCCCGTAATAGCCTATCCCGCGACCAAACCCGGCTGATAAGTTGGGGGTAGTTTTCTGAAATTTCGTCATAATGTAGGGAGCTATTTGCAAAAAACCCTTTAAACTAGCTAAAATCTCGCCGTATGGTGTTTGGAGAGAACAGCGAATCCGGGCTACCGACAACGATCCCACTAAACTACGCTTCGGGTGGCAGGATCGTAATACTAATGAAAACCCGTGGGCAGTTCCATAGCATCACCGTCACTCTCCTCTCCGATCCCTTTCCGCCAAAGAAACCACGAGAAAAGAGGACGACCCCTCCCCCCACGTCACGAGATCTCTCACTAGCATCACTCTGAACATGATATCCCATCCAAACAACCGCATCGTGCGTCCACGATCCTCTCCCTCCATCATCCACATCACTGGCAAACACGAATCCCAGAGCAGCACCCGCATGCGCCTCCGTTCCGACATCAGCGCTGGTCACCCACCGCCACCTCCCCGCTAGAATGCGTCCCCCCGACTCCCCCGTGGCGCACTCCGTGCTACCATGCGCTCCTCTTTTTATCCCTCCATTTTTAAAAGAGAGAGGGAGGAATTTGATTCTCTAGGGAACACGATAGCTATCGTGGACCCGATGGCTTGGCGGACAACACGCCACCCACATCGATCTTATGTACGCCTGTTCAGCTCTCCTAGATCAATAAACTCGATGACACGTCATTCGATCGAAGCTAATTAAAGTTATTCTACGGATCAGAAAACGAATTTAAAACATTAATCGAGATAAAACCAAAAAAAAGAAGAAGAAAAGCTCACAGTAGTACGACAACTGGTCTACTGCTGTCAAACTCTCTCTCCCTCTCCGCCCATATCTCTCTCTTCCTCTCTCTCTTTCTCTCTTCTCTCCTTCGACAAGCCCTAGAAGAAAAAGAGGCCGAATCGAAACCCTAATAAGGCTGTGGAGGAGAACGAGGTCCTCTTCTTCGGAGCAATGGCGGCAATGGGAGCTCCATTGGCTTCTAATCATGGCGAGGGGGAGTGAGTTTGGTTGTCTGTCGGACAATGGGGAAGACCGACGAGGATCGGTCGTTGGCTGCTGGCGGGGAGCCGTCGGATGGGGCGGCGGGGGGCGGCACTGGTGGGCCGTGCCCCCGCTGCCGGCCGATCGGGAAGATCGTGCGGCTTAGGTGCGTCGCTGCGCTCTTCCTCGGCGTCGCTGTTTTGCTCTCCGCGATCTTCTGGATCCCTCCGTTTATCCGTCGAGCTGGAAGTTCTAGGGATCTCTCTCCCGATCCGGAGTCCGTAGGTGAGGATTTGTGGAGTTTTATGAGCTTTTCTTTGGTTATTTTTTTTCTTCTTTTTTGTCTGTGAGGGTTTGGGGTGGTGGGGAGGACTGGCATTGTGATGAACTGGTGGATCTTGGTGTTCTTGAGTTTTCTATGGGTGTATTCTTCAGCATTTTTGCTGATTGATGTGCTGCATTCCCCTTTGGTAATAGGTGAATTTGCTGCGAGGGATAGTGTGAGACTAGATCTGCTGGTTCAATTAGTGGTAATTTTGAGGATTTGGCATTTTTGATTGTGGATCTAATGTGAATGCTGGCCGTTGCTGATGGATGGTAATTTTTTTTTCCTTTGGAAGATCTGTCTTTCACAATAATTATGTAAATAGGTTTGGATAAATGCTTTTTCCGCCCAAGTATAGTTTCATGTTGACGATGGGCGCTGATATGATGAGGCAAATTGCGGTGATTATGCTTGCATTGCAGAAATGAAGATTAGACAATCAGGAAAGGGGTGGAGAGGATTGCAGAAATGGGAATGAAGGTTTAGGAGTATAATAAAGAATATAACATGCAGCTCATAACATAAATCCATTAAAGGTCATTTAGTGCTGTATGTATATAGCGTTAACTAAGAGTTCCATAACTTGGTTAAGATATCATACTGGTCGAGCTCTATGAAACTTGAGGGCATTAAAGTGGAGCTTTTCACTTGAAGAAAAAAACTAGCGTGGGTTCTTGTGAGTCAAATACTTAGTTGTCGTTGGGAAAATAACCATGCAATGGATCCTCTTGCATAAGACGTTAAGGGCCTGAAAGATTATTACCAAATGCAACTCTATTATGATTTCTGGATCCTGATTGTGGAGGTTGAGTTCTCGATGTACCTACCCTGGGAAAGTTGACTTGGTGCTAGTTTCTTACATTGTGTTAGGCGGCATAATTTTATTGAATTGACTCATGCCTTTTTCCGTGTTGTCCATAGCTTGTTTTCTGTCTTGCATGTTTTTTTGTAAACTTTTTTTTGAGGGAAAGAGGGGTGTTGACCCCTAAATTTAGTTTTCTGTATTTGACCTGGTCTTGTTGCGACTTCTACATGCCTCCTCCAAGTTAACAAATTGGACTTTGACTGAGAAAGAGTCCTGTAGAGAACTATTACTTTCGTGGTCTTTCTAGCATGAACTGCGACCATGTGGAGTTTTTCTCTGAGTTGCCAGACACATAACTCGGGAATGCTATTTTGCTTAAAGTAAGCATAACATGCTCGTGCGCTTAGTTTCTAGTAGCTTTCTGTTTTTGTTTTATCAGACAAATAGTAGGGTACCTATGCGAGGATACATTTAGATACGAAATGTCAGGATTCAATCAGTAGCCAAATGTGTCCAAGAAGTATAAAAGCGGACCTAGGTCCAAGTATCATGCAGGGATGTTTCCTATTTTCTGTCCTCTTTGCATGAGTGCTGTGGAAGTCAATAAATGTAAGTTACAGAGCAAAAAAGTAGCTGAAATCAATATCCAGCTTTTAAGTAGGATTTCATATGGTTTATCCACCTTACCTACCAATCTAGTAGAATATCTTACATCAGAAGGAAGCATATGTCCATCCTCATAAAGTCGGCATAAATCTTTAAATTTTTTGGTCTTGATAGGGGATAGTAGACCTTTCCATCTGTTTTGCTCTCTGTTGTCACCTAACTTAATTTCGCTGGTGCTTTAGTTGCAAGTTTGCCCACTTTTAAATGATTCTCTACTGTGCCTTCACTATGTTGCACAGCATGACACAGCTCAATTTTTGATTTATTTCGTTGCCCTATTAAAGCTTTATCTTAGTTTTTATGGTTTTGCTTGTCCTTATGTTCTGCAAGGATGTTCTTTGCATGTGTGTATTATGTCTTCTTCGTTGTTGACCTTTCTTGTAGATGGGTATCCTTGCCAAGGCAACTTCTGTTACAGAATCTCCTCGAGTTCTAACTTACGTGTAACGGCTTGCACTTTAAATAAGATATCCTCATGTTAAGATGGCGGGCTATCCTAATTTCAGGATAATTTCTAAAGCGGGAAAATCCTAGAGAAACTCGCCTCTCTTGTCCTAAATTTTAAGTCTGGATTCTCTTTATATCTCCCGGAATGTTAACTTCATACAGCATTAAGCCATTTCTCTCTCCTTCTCTCACTGTTCTGCCTGTTCTCTTCCATCTTTTTGTTTTTCTTCCGGCATTTTTCTGTTTCTCTCATTCTTTCTTTGTGTCCTTACTTCAAATCCTACTTGTCGACCAACATCAATTGTAATGGGTATTTGGGAACTTTTCCATCTTATTTGAGTTGCCAAATTGGCCTTATACCTTCAGCATTGTCCCTCGATTTGGTTTACTTGTTCATTTCCTGGGTTTTCAAGAAAACTATTCTGTGCTGCTTCTCAATTTGCCTTATTCTTGCTGATTGAAATTCAAATCTCAATATGCAACCAATAATTACTACACCCAATCTATGCATCAGAATCCTCGCGATCCACCACTTTTTTCAAAAGTAGCAGAGAAAAGCATAATTTGTGTAAGAGGATGTAAGAGGATCACTTTTCTGATGATCTTGTAACTTGAACATTGAAATCCTCCGTCTGATATGCAATGAAAATTGATTCTTGCGACTCATAGTAGACGAAAGCTTGTAAATGACCTCAAGTTCATCAAGAGACAAGAGACCATGGCTAAAGCCTACAGAACTCTCCTAATTTAATTTTCTAAAAGATATGAGCACCTGTGAAGCATGCCTGTAGGTAACAAGTAGGCTTGGGGAGGCCATTCTTGTATTCTTTTTAATGGTGCAAGTGAAATTCTGGTGTTTAGAAGGCTATTTGTATAGTCGTAAATCCATTGAATTACCGTTCCATGATTAGCTATGGTGTGAAGGACTAGGCCTCTTTTAAGCAGCAAGCATTCCAAGCTCTCTTCCTTCTTTGGGAAGAATAGCTATTGCTGTATGATCTCTTTCAAGTAAAGTCAAATATTGACTTTCAGTCAACTTCATCAAGCTAGCTAGCAAAGTTAAGAGGAGTGGCAGGCAAGCAAGAACTTCATGATTGAAGTTGAAGTAAATATCGTACCAAGTAAGGGGAGTAAGAGGGCCACACGAATTAATTTTCTTGGATATGTGCACCTTTCAAGCATGTCTTGTGCTAGAAGGTCCTTATGCCGACCAAATATATTTTTGCTTGTGCAAGAACATGAATTTCCAGATGTCTAAGAGTATTCCTACATGTGGTGGATGAAAATTGACGAAGGTTAAAGTATGCTGTTGTTGTAACTTTGAACGTTAGTTTACTTTAGTTACATGCTGTAAGAAAAAGTTGTGATTCTCCTATTCTTCTACTTTGATTTTCACTATTGATCTGTATATCTTAGAGATCATTATTGAAATGAAAATGCTTATTCTGAAGCAGATATTGTAGCAAGTTTTAGATTGCAAAAACCTGTACCAGTTCTGAGCGCAAATATTGCGAAGCTTGAAGTTGATATCTTGGAAGAAATTGGTGTCCCTAATTCCTTGGTACTCTATCTTACCTCACCTCAATGTTTATCTTCCTTCCACTGGATGATTGTTTCTAATTCCTTCATACGACAGGTAGTTGTAATTTCGCTTGAACCTTTAGCTGGATCAAACTGGACGAATGTGGTCTTTGGTGTCTGGCCATATACAAAGAATTCGACTATATCATCAGCCGGGCTAAGTCTCCTCAGAGCTTCCTTTATGTCCTTGGTCGTAGAGCAGTCAACTCTGCACTTGACAACATCTTTGTTTGGCAACGCATCCTTCTTTCAGGTGCTGAAGTTCCCTGGAGGAATTACAATTATTCCTCCGCAGAGTGTTTTTCTTCTGCAGAAAGTGCATATGCTTTTCAATTTTACTTTAAATTTCCCCATCTATCAACTGCAACATGAATTTGAGGACTTGAAGGATCAGTTGTATTCGGGGCTCCATCTCAATTCCTATGAGGTTTGATCCCTAATAACTTCTTCAGTTGTTTCTCTTGCTCTTCTGTTCATTTGGTAATTGTTGTAGACTATTTTTAAGTTCAAAGATTATCCTGTTTGAGATATCTTTATCAAGATGATGTTCGTTTGTTAATTGTTGGAGACTATTTTCATTTCAACTGCTATGAATATGATGACCACACTAAGCCAAGTATATTCTGGAATGTGTTTACGCATTCATGAATGCATCATATTTATATCAGTCGTCTCTTTGAAATATCTTTCTCTGAGTCATGTAGCACACCACACCTAGTTCCAGCATTCGATGGATGACCACAACACCAAGCCAAAGGATTCAGTAAAATGTATGTGTTTATCAATCAATGAATTGGCGTATACTAAATTGCGCATTGTTCAAGTTCTAGTTAATTTTATCGTGGATCAGCAAACCGGAACCGGAAGACATATATCCTTTTAAAGATTTCTTAAGATTTTTGTACTCTCGTGATCAATTTTAGAAGTCAGCCTGCTTCAATCAGGTGCAAAAACCTCAGATGTGAAAAAATGGAGTACTAACCTTGTTATTGCAACACTCATGATCTATATGATCAGTCTCAGAAGATTAAAAAATTCATCCTGCTATCTTATAGAATCATAATTAATGGATCGACTATATCCATGAGTTCTCTTTCTCTTGTTTTCCTTCTAATATTTGCTGCAGAATTTTTTGGTGTTCATCTTTGAAGTGCTAACTTGTAGTTTTTGGTGAGGTGCAGAATCTGTATGTAAGATTGACGAACGTAAAGGGTTCGACGATAGCTCCTCCTACAGTTATTCAGAGTTCTGTTGTGCTTGCAGTTGGGAATGACCAACCATCTTTACCAAGATTAAAGCAGTTAGCTCAAACAATCTCGAGCTCTTCTGCGGGAAACCTGGGTCTAAATCATACTGTATTTGGTAGAGTGAAGCAGATTCACCTTTCCAGTTTCCTCCAGCGGTCTCTGGATGGTGGTGGTACATCACCTAGTCCAGCTCCTCAGCCTCATTCAGACCACCATCACCATCATCACCGCCACCATCACCATCATCCACATAAGTCAGGTAACCATCTGGCTCCTGCACCTGCCCCTCAAAGCAGTTACTATTCTCCACCTCCCACTGGTTGCAACTCTGGAAGTTCAAGGAAATCAAAGGGCAAGAACCGTTTAGTTTCAGCTGCTGCACCTGTGCCTTCTCAGGACCATAGTTCTGCTCATTTAGTACCAGCTGCTCCGCCCATGCAATCCGATCACCATGGTCCCACTCATTCATTTCTAGCTGCTGTGCCCGTGTCTTCTCAGCACCACTCACGGACTCCTCATATCCACGAAGATCCAGCTGCTCCAGCACCAGTCTTGCTTCCATTGTCCCCTTTGCCAGCTGTGTCTTATTCTCACGCGCCATCTCCTAGTGATAGTTTAATGGAGAGCAAGCCCCCGGGTGGAACACCATCAATTTCACCTTCCCCTTTTTCATGTGAGTATCTGTCAACAATTTATGTCTGCTTATTGTTTTTGGGGTGCATCTTAATATGTTTCCATGTCCAAATAGCTGAATTACTTTGGACATGACGAATAGTTAGAGATAGGCAAAAGCCGCAAATCTTAGCTCGAGTCACTTTAAATCAGATTCTAGAACAAAATTGGCTTAAAATTTTAATGGCTGTGGCTCGTTTCTAGTACAAATTGCATAATACGAGCAATCAGGGGTGCTATGAGTATTCCTTTTTTAAGCCCAGAGCCTAGTCAAAATGTTTTTCATGTTAAAGAATCAACTAATGTTGTCTTGAAGTCAATCTTTGAATTCACCTGCTCAATGGAGGCTGGATTGACTGTAATCTGTAAGTAATCTGACTTTGTGTTTGTATGCATGCTTCTGTGGATGTGCGGGCATGTGCTTTGTGAGTATGTCTGCATGCATGTGCATCTGCATTGTGTGCATGCCTGTGTTTGCATCTTCATGGATGCCCGCACATGTATGCATGCATCTGTGCATATGATTGCTAGTGTATGATGAAAATGCATGCACGTGTATATTCATGATTCCATCCATGTATATTTGCATGCGTGCTTGTGTAGGCATGGTTGTGTGCGCACATGCATTCATAATATATGTGTGCATGTATGTTTGTTCATCCAGGGGGGGTCTGTGGTGTGTGCTTTGCTCAAGTCCCTCTCAATGTGCGTGGTGCATGTCTGTTCGTCCCTGTGTTGTGTGCGTGTGTGTGTGTGGTGCATCCCTGTGTGTGTGCTCATGTGTATGCAGGCAAGCACATGTATGTCTGTGTGCCATCTGCGTGTGTGCAGATGGTGCAATTTGCAATCTTTCATTTATGAAGTGTGTACACTTGTCCTTGTGGGCTTGAAAAATGGATGTGCATCCACGTGAGCAAGCACTTGTGTTTGTGTCTGTCTGTGTGAGTGTTTATGGACTATGTCTGCCCAGGTTTCTGTGGATATGCATGTGCAGGTGTCTGCATGCATGCTGCGTATATATCTTCATGTGTGCATGCCTGTACATGTTCATGTGAATATGGAGCTAATATTTTCATGAACGTACATGTTTAAGCCTATGCATACAACTGCGCATAGTTGTACACATCTGCTTTGTGTGTACAGCTGTGCATGCATGTTTGTGTCTATGGGTGCATCTCTGCGTTTTTATGCATGTGTTTGTGTATGTTTATGCGTGTTCACGTGTGCTTGCATTATGCATTCACTTATCTATCATGTGCATGTCTGCATGTACGAATGTGTCTGCGGTGACTGGTTACCATAAGGTATATAGCTTGGATTGGCAGGCTACTCGAAAATTGATTGGCCTCTACATGTAGGCAATCCAGGACTGGCCCCTATTTCAGTGTGCAAATTTAGATGTGTTATAAGACAGGTATAATGAAGATGTAAATTTGGTTGACTTGTCAGAAAATAGATTGGCCTCCTTTTATGCTTAGTCAATTTTAGATTGGCTTCTATTGGATGCAATCTGACTTTCCACTGACTAGGATTCTACTTCGATATATTGGGATGACGGTTATTAATGCTGGACACATGTAGAGGGAAAATGTTTTGTTTTATGAAGAGTAAATGAAAGTCACTATTCTTTTATCTTGATGACAGCGGTATTAGATATATACGCTTATGCTGTGTTCCAAGTAACATCTTTTGTCCTTGAGCTCTTTCGTGTAAGTTACGAAAACATACTAGTCCTAAGGTTACGAAATCATAGGCAATTGACTATGATTTTCCAAAAGTTCCCACCAAAGGAGTAGATGGAGACCATTTCTCATTAGACATTTTGATTTAATGTTCACCACGAGATACCTTTTTCATCGAGGGTGAGGATTCCAATTACATTTGAAGCTGGGAGCCAACAGACTTATGGACCTAATGTTTACTTTTTGTCAAGATTTTGATGACTAATCTTTTATAGTTTGAGAAAGTTAGAAGTTGTATCTGGAACCAATTCTGCTGAAAAGAGTTTACTGCTTTTGCTTTCTTCCTGCGTTTTCTATTCTCACAACACTGTCGTTGACATTTTGTCTGCAGCATGTTGTGTTGGAGGCCATCCTTCCATTCACTGGGCTGTTGTACCACTCGTATATTTGTTTATGCGGTTATAACAGAGAAAGGGACCATTTTGTTTCGAAACATAAATCCCATGCAGTTTCTGATGAAGCATCTTACCAGTCTGAAGTGTTACATAAGAACGAGGCTGTACATTGCATGTGGGGGCAAAACAAGTCCGTGCCCCTCGCATCCAGTGGTAGTATAAATTGCATGTAAATATGAATATACTGCAGTCGGCAAATGTGTCTCGGGTCAAAGCCACAGAGGTGGCAGGCCCATGATAACATATGTTGCTGTTCTTCCTATTGTGTACTATTACCTGCAGAAATTGGGAAAAAAAAAGAAACCGGTTTCACCCCAAATAAGTTGGGGTGTCTCGCCCCCAAAGTGGGGTGTTTTCATTTCCGGATGGGAAGGTCATCTTACATGATTTTGATCCCTCTTCTTGTGTTCTGTTTTCAATATGATAGCTGTAGCGCCCCATAGTAAACATTGCCTTAATTTGGCGGTGAACTGGGAATGCAGCATATATGAGTATTTTAGCAGACATTTTATGCAGTAAGCATGTTTTCTGGATGTTCCTTTCATCCTTCCGGCCAGGAATTGTACCCATTGGCTCTGAAACTGGGTGAGGAGACGTGTTTTGATCATATTGCTAAGAAATCCAGGAAAGCCTGGCTGTGATGGTATTGCAAAGCAGCAGTGCTCAACAAGCTGTTCGATTAATTCGGGCCTCATTGAACTACTAATGGCTGGAGACTATTGCTTGAGTTGCTTACCATCTCATTGTTTCCTCTTCTCTTTTTGTCATTAGAACAAATCCTCCAATTTAAGATACTTTCCAAGTACCTGAAGGGACAATGGCTGTAAATTGTCTCAATGTAACTATGTTGTAATCAGCTACTTTGTTTTTCAAATTGAGTTCTTTGCATGCCCGATTCTCTGGGGCTGCTCCCTTCATTGCTAAGAATAGACACGTGTTTGGGACCATGTGCCTTCTCTTTTTACGTTATTTTTCACATCTAATACAGATATGCTGTTGCAGTCGGTTTATTTTTTTGGCTTAGTTAAGCCGAAAGCTGGATACGCTTTTGTAGTTGCTCTCTAAAACTGCAAACAAGTTTTATGGAATCACAAAGTTTAGATCATTCTTCTGTAAACTTGAAGGCTTCATCTTATTTTTCCTCTTAAAAAACCGATCGAATTCATGCACTCCTTTAAACTTGTGAACTAGCCTAAATAAACCTGCTGTTCTGTGTGATTAATTATGTTTGAGTGATTGATTATGTAGGGATTGAAGATAATAGCTATATAAATATATGCTTGAGTGATTGATTATGTATGAATCCAATAAATACTTAACTCTGTCCATCATTATTGTGAGATGTGGGAATTACAGAGTATTAATCTGCTAGGATGGGCCTTGCCCTTGCACATGTCTGAACGTTTATCTTACATTGTCACATGCCTTTGGGTATCACAAGAATGAATTTTGTAAGACTGGTACTGGTACATCTATGATTTGGCAAATTACATAGAACTATTGTCTCGAGACCCAGATCTTGCAACTGGTCATGAATGTGATAAATTTTCCAGAATCTCAGATAAAATAACAAATAAAGCACCGGCAATAACAATGGAAAGAGTAATCTTGCCACCTGGTACAAGTGGGGGAAGCTTTGGAGGTTCTGAGGCATCCGTATATCTCTCTGACCAAGACATTGCAGCAGGAAGAAGCCCAAAGAGCACCAATACTGCAAACACAGACAAGAGTATGAAGTAATTGGGCCCCAAAAGAGTAAGAAGCAATCATCAAAAGGAAATTTATTTAGTAAGCATTCAACATTCCAAAGCATTATAAAACTAAAGAACTGTGAGAGATTAAAATCTGTTTTCTCCATTCCGTGCTACTACATTAAGAACTTTTCTGCATATGAAGAAACATCGACATAAATGCAGCACAGAGAAGCTTATTGCAATTGTTCACCAAAGACAGTCGTTTGACATCAGAAATGACAGATTGAAGATTAACAAATGTCTCATAGCTATGAAATGGAGGATCAAAAGTGTTGTATTTGTTGGAAAACCTGTATCCACCATTTGCTTAGACTGAATGAATATACAGAATGATCTTAAATCCGATGGTCATATTGTATTAATGTCCATCACAAGTTGTATCTATATACCGTGACACAAGCTACACAATAATGCTATTTGTAAAGTCAGCGGAACAAATGCTACAAACTAATTCAATGAAATCTCATGACCAACAGTTGATGTCTTGATTACTGTTGTCATCACTGATCAAGCATTTTCATTTGATGAGTAATGAAGCAAACCTCACAGCTGAGCTAGGATCATGCAGATGCCTAAACAGCTGGTTCCAGACATGATATTGGATGTCCTTGGTTGGTTAGCTTCTCTAAAGCTAAAGATCTCCAAGATGTATAGAGCGCATTGACTTCTGCCATGGAAGCCTACTACACATTGTACATAACTTGAGCTCCTAAGAGAGAAGAGAGCAACTTCCAAGACTTGGACTAAGAAACAATCTAGACAAATTATGAAACAAGCGGCAATTCATCTTAAAGCCAAATTATAAATCATGTTGCCAAATTGAGGAAGTTTCTCATATCTAGGATATCTTAAGTTACTGGCTCTCAATGACTAAAAACTCTCCAAGCTAAAAAGACTATCCTAGAAGTCCATCTATAATAAGTTTAACCACGATCCTAAACAATGGAATAAGTCATCTATAAACAATGGATAAACATAGAGAAAAACTAATCATAGGCAGATCAAGAAGAGATGAAAATTAGGAAAAAAACTAAAAGCGCCTTATAGAAGCCATAATGAAGTCCCTCAGCAGAAAGTGCTCAATTTATTGCTTTTCTCCTAAGGAACGAAGAGGACTGAAAGATTAGGTCATTGCTACACAAGACCACAGCATTAAGGTTTTTAGCAAATAACTTCCTCCCTTCTCCATTTATAATGAAAAGCCACCTCATGTTTGACTATTGCTAATTTGACAACATTTTTGTTTACCTCTAGTTCCAGAAAACCATCTTAGGTAACTGACAATCATCAGCTTCAATGGCATCATTGCAGTGATGGAATCAGCCAAACAAGATGCCATTCTAAATATGCCCATCCCCACGTGCATAGCAAGAAGCGAAGACACCATGTGCAACCAGTATAGTAACCACATCACTGCACAGAAAGTACATGCGGCTAACAGAGCATTCAAATGTATTTAAGAGCCTTCTACTTTAACCTTGTTCAAGACAACCTAAGAGCCTTCTACCTTAACCTTGTTTGAGGCTGTTTGTATGACACAACTCCTTGCAGTGTTCATATTTGAGGTCATATTGCATGCATTCAGTTCAATTTTCTTTGTTGTTAATTTACCAATTGTCCCACAAGCTTAATCTGATAGCAAGGGGTCTATTTTAGTCACTCAAACTGTGCTAAAACTGTGCTATCATATGCCCCTCACGATGTGGGCTCAAATGATTCATGATTCCAAACATGCATTGAATTAAAGCGGCAGACAATGGGGACAGGGTTCCAACTCTCGATCTTTGCTATGATACCACATTAAATCACCAATTTACCAAATAGCATAAGCCCATAGGAATTATTAACCACTCCAACCAACGTTGGCAAACTTGTTGATTAGCATCCAATCTCCATAACAATTTGGTTAAGGGAAGCCAATCAATTTTTTTCCCTGATTAGTTGAGCCTTGTACTACTCTCGCCCAACCATGCTTAACTTTGGAGTTCTGATGGGAAGCCAATGAGGTTAAACAACAATTTTAACTATATGTTCTTGGAATGAGATCGGCTTCTATATTCTCGTTTGTTGTTACCAAAATTGTATTTATACGAGTCTTGGTTGGTAAAGATAGTCTCTACTTGTTCTCATACTACGACCTTCTCTGTAGACATTACCAGGTTTTAGTACAGATGGGTGTGTTTCCATAAATTTGTGACTTATTTTAAATCTTTGCATAGACAAACTTAACGGTGTTCCCCTGAACCCTAAGTGTACAACTAGCCAATATATGCTGAAGGCTTAGTAAGTGACCAGTCTTACTCCTAACCTCTCACCAATATTGACACCTTCATGGATGCGGTCCATGGAACAACAAGCTCATTTATTGCTAAAGCTTCCAAAGGAGAAATATTCATTACAAAGATTCTTGATGATAAATTCCAAAACAGTTACTCGCTGCCTAAACAATTTACCTGAACCTTAACGATTTCAAACTCTATATTTAAGGGCACAGGGACAAATTGTTGGGTCATCTAATACACCATCTTGCATCCAATTGCCAATACCTTTACTGTGGCAGAACCCAGTGTCGGATTATAATGATCTCCTCTTTGCACCCTTGTTCTTCTCGTATATAGATAGATTACAAGTAGCATTCACATACGATTTCATTTTGGTTTAGCATTCACATATGATTTCATCTTGGTGATGAAAAAAAATGTTGTAGCATAGACCATACCTCCATATGTCCCTGCAAAATCCAATGCTTTGAAAAATATTTCAGGATCAACCAATGATAGAATAAGAGGTGGAAGTAAAGTGAAGAGGTATGGCAAAGGTTTGCTCCGACCACTTGGTAGCTTAAGCACTGGAAATTCCTCGCAAGAAACAAAGACGAATAAATTACCATATGTAGTATGATTGTAGATTTGCAAATCTGATGCTTTCTTCGTATTAGAGCCAAAAATACATGCAAATTAGACAGTACATTGAGGCCTTGGAACTCAAACTGATCACTACTATAACCCAGACTTAGAGAAAGGATTTACCGTTCATTTAAAGATAAAGTCACTTACAGTCAGAAAGAAAGTCAGATAGTCCGAGAACAAAGCCAATGTACGATGTGGCAATTGCAAGAAAAGAGAAAACTTCAACAATTGGCTGCAGAACATCAATGACCAGAATGAGTCCGATACATTCAATCCCGTAATGGCAGCTGAAATTTTGAAGAACTATCTACAGCAAGGGAGAAGAACTTACTCCAACAATCCCATTGCTTGAGCGTAACTGCTCTAATGGATCAGTGATTATACCAGTGCTTATGGCAATGTCGGGAAGGGTCCCAAGGATTACAGCATCCCAGACAAGAAACAAAACAAGAGGAATAGCAGTACCAAGGACAATAGCTGTCCTGCAATATTCAGCTTAATAATGAAAGCAGATGTATTTGGAGATATTGGCATCTTTATATTCTATTGACTTAGCAAAAGATAATCTTAAGCAACATCTGCAGTGTAGAATAGAGACAGCGTCGCATATAACTTCTGATGCGCAAACATGTAAACATCATGGTACTTCCCTGGTGCTCCACCTACTCTCACACCCATTACTTGGGTGTATACTTGGTGTGAAGGTCACTTGTAAAGATGTGCCTACTAGTGAAAATGTACGAGTCCTAGTCTGTTGATGCATGTTGCAATGATGTAAGAAACAATATAATACATAATTTATTGTCGACCTCTAGACCAATTATTTTTTTATTATGAGTGCCCAAAGATCCCAAACAATCTCCATATCAATCCTGAATACCAAATATGTGTATCATGGATGGTCAAAACTCCGTGCCAAATGACATATTTTGTGTGCAAGACTTCAAAAGGTCAGTGGCGGCCTGTGCCGAGCTGGCCTCCGGCATGACAATCCTTACTGCTCATGACCCTAATTTAATGCTAATACTTCCCTAGACGATTTATTAAAAACAGATCATGCCCCCAATCTCGAATCCTAACTTTTGTAGTTTGCACTAATTAAAATTGCTCAATGGAGTATATTCGATGTTTGATGCTTAAAAGCCACATTTTCTGCTTCTAATTGGCGCAAACAGCCTCCCAATTGATATAAAAAAGCTATTGGACACATGCTGGAGGGCTGAAAATGCCCGTGCCACTGGCCTGAAGCTTCGCACAAGTTTTGGCCCATGCCCATGACACGGTGATCCTTGAACAGGGTTAATTCCTTTACAACCCAAAAGGGGCATAGGAACTTCCGTCTAACTCAGCCACTCAAGCACATTACAAAA